>MU226895.1:1025199-1036118 GCA_018584345.1 Thuja plicata
TGCATTCACAGTGGACATTTGTATTAGGGATTGTAGGAGTATACAATCTCCTTACCCCTGCCATAAAACCCTCTGGGTCAATGTATCTATAAGGGGCTGCCCCCATCCTGTATTTTTCCAACCATTGACCTACTGCATCAATGGCACCTTTGCCAATTGTGAAGTTAGAAATCTTAAACTGTCTAGGGGTCAAAGTCCCCTTCTTATGTGGCACAAAATGCTCATTTTCTGTTAACAACAACTTCCATATAAACTCCATTGCCGCCACCCTTACTGGTACATAATATGGTAATAGATGAGGTGGGTGAATACACCCATATACCCCGATGACTGTGTAATTTTATTCCATAAAGAAGTCACCCCAATTATGCTTTCCAGGCTAGTTATCTGTATAATCACAGAGCCTAAGCAGTTGTATAACTTTCAATGGGATTCTTGTTCTTCTAGTCCCCAAACACTGCACCATTGGATACACAATCCAATTTTGAAAGGCACAATAGTCACACTCCCTCGAAGTGTAATTCCAAACCCTCACCCAAAATTGGATAGGATTTGGTCCTGACTGATAGAATCTCTGAGGAGTTAAATTATTAACATCCATAATGACAAAATTGAAATACAAAAGGAGATGCATAAGAACTGAGTAATGTAAAAATTTTGGCTCCTTCTCTTTTGGGTTCTTCATTCTCTTCTAGGTTGCAATGAAACCCTCACGCATTTCATCTATGATGTGTTGAATATAAACAAAACTGGTGTTAGAGTGGACCTCTTGTAGGTCCAACACCATCATCAGAATCCCTACATCAATCTTCTCTGCATCACCTTCTATTCCCAACACTCTACACAAGGCGTATGCAACATACTTGATATAAAAGTGTAGATCCTTGTAATAATATGGGCTGTCCCTGGAAATAGGATCTAAATACTTTCTCACTTCTTTCAGCATATGCTTTAACAAATGGCTCCTAACAATCCCAGGCTTCAAAGTATACCTCTATTTTTGCTTTGTCATGTCAATTTTTGTAGACATGGTGCTGCATAAGCCGAAGGCTTGCATGAATGAATTTCTATTCAAAATTAATAGGGCAGTGCCATCATCTCTTCTGATGGTCTTAGACAAAATATCATAGTGATTGGCTAGGTCTAAGAACAAGTCTACATCCAGGAAGACATCAGGAACAAGTAACCTAGCTAAACCACAGGTCCAAGGATTTGATACTGAGATGGGCTTATCAAAATTCTTATAAAAATAAATGAAGAGAAAAAACTTGTTGTTTCTGGAGTTACGGCATCTCGAATATCTTTATATTCATCAATGAGGACATTAGCATTAACCTTCTTGTTTTGTGTCAAACCAGGAAGGAGACGGAGGAATTCATCTGAGTAGTTCACTTTTCCCTTTGCTTCATCCTCCACCCTCTCACTTTCTCCACTAGTTGAAGCTATACTCACAACTCTGCTCATGTTTCCAGTGCTTGAATTCTTCTCTTTGTCACCGATATTGAAACAAATCTATCACAGAGACTCACAGACTGTCTTGCACACAATTTTGGAAACAATGAACTCCTAGAATCATAGAAAACACTGTAAACCTTAGAATTTACTCTGTTTTGGCAACTGAACTTCTTAAACTCTGAAACTCTAAAAGAAAGGTGAATGTAAATGAGCAAGCAATCATCTCCTTATAGTAACCGTTCAAGGTACATAGCCCATGATTCTGAGAACATCAATTCTGTCTTAAATTCCACATACTGTGAACATAATTGAAAACCTAGCCGTAGTTTCTTGAGTGTGACAGGAAAATCAAATTTGTAAAACTGAATCCTCGACTAAACCTTATAATATTCAAATGAGATGACATGTCACCCTGGGATTGGCCTTTTTTCATACATCTCAGCTACCCTTTTTCTTCACAGTAATCAAAATCTGGAGATCTGATTAGCCGCCGAATAATACATATTGACATATTTAAGACTGGCACCTTTTCACAAAAATCAGCATTAAGCGACAATGTGACTACATTCATTTTCTCTATCGCTGATCTTAATCCTTAACCTGTGGTTTATCCGGAGACATAGCGACTATGCAACTTCCTTACTTTTACTAACCATAGTCAAACTTTGGCGATCACGCGACATAAAGCAAATCTAAGTCACCAGTGGTTATCACTAACCCACATTCTTTTCTCAGACTATGAGACTAACAGTTAGTGTTATCTCTCACAGTTATTTCTTAGTCGCCCAATGTTAACTTTCTCCTTCCAAACTGTGTGACAACCCTTAGTCGCCTAATCACCAAATGTGAATACTGAAAGCGAAAAGACTTCATCTCGCGACTACCCGACATACCCTTAGCCACTGATTCGCGAGGACTTTTCTCTTTAGGGTCTTTTATCTTGGGACTTGGCGACTACCATAGGATCCTTTCATAATTTCATCTGACGGTTGTCTCTTAATCGCCAAATGACCTATCATACCTTTAAAACATTCCGAGACCATGCGACTAGCAATAACCCTTAAGTAGTCTCATAGTCGCTGAACACACTTATACTTTTAGGTGATCGTTATGGAATCCACTCACCTTCTGACAGATGTCTCATTCTGATTTGAAACCTGGGTTATCTGGCGACAACCCGACTGTGCTTTATATAAATCGTAAAAGGTTAGTCACCAAGTCTTGGTAGGTTGAACTTAATCGGCCTCTTTTCTAGAGACAGCGTGACTAAAGGCTTTTCTTTGTGCTTTTCATTATACTCTTTCAGCGATTATGTGACAAAAGGTAATCGCAGTGTCTCGTGATACTTTCTTAGCTGCATAAAACATCCTGTGATCACCTGACTGACCTGTGGGCCCACTGACATATTACTACTCTGTTCAAATGATTTAGCAATTATGCGACATAGAGTGAATCGCGAAGTCTGGGAAAGAACAAGGAATATTTTGATTTTATCTGAGACAACGTGACACAGGTTAATCACAAAGTCGGGGATAAAAAGGAATATGCTGATTTAAGTTATGTGACTAAGTGATTGCAATAAAGCTCATGACTTAAGTGGAACAAAAAGTAACTGAGAAACATAAAATGAACAATGCCTTAGGGTTTTCTTCAAATTTGAATGTTGAACGAGAGCTAGGGTTTAAGACTTTGAATATTTTCACAGGTTTTAGGCTGAAAGAGATGGAAATTTGAAAACCTGGAGAGGGAAGAGCACAGAACTGAGAAAAAAGAAGGCAAAACCTGGAATACAACCAATAGTGGCTCTAATGAGGATTGGCTAAACAAGGTTTATGACAAAGAACCATAGAATCTCTGGTTGCAGACCACCACAAAAATATAACAGAACAGATCGAGGAAAAGAGGGGAAACATTTATAGAATTTACAAACAGGGAAAAGGCTAAATATATAATACATATTTACTCTTGCACTACAATGATTTTCATTTGAAGAAAGGTTTCAAAAATTTCCCATGCACAGGCAACTCAAAACCTTCTCCCTCCATATCTTTCAACAAATATGAGTCTTTTCCATAATGTTCTAAGATTACAAAAGGCCCTAACCATAAAGACTCAAATTTCTTATGCTTACCTTTGTCCTCCACCCTTGCATTCCACTAGAGAACTAAGTCACCAACCTAAAACTTTTTGTCAGTAGCCCTCTTGTCTAATTAATACTTCATTTTCTGCTGTAACCCTATGTTCTCCCTCTGACTCTCTCTTCTGGTTTCATCCAACTCTATCAACTGCATCATTCTATCTTGCATTGGGTCAGAGATATTTAAATGTTCTTGTATAAACTGGTAAACAGGTAATAAATTATTCACTGGCAACCTTTCTGGCAAACCATATACCAATTCAAAAGGGGATTTACCAGTTTCCTTCTTGATTGTGACCCTATCAGCCCAAAGGGCTAATCTCAACTTTATATGCCATGTTTTCTTATTTTGTTCCAGAGTTCTTTTTAATATCTTCAATATGCTTTTGTTGCTAGACTCAGCTTGTCCATTAGCTTTTGGGTGATATGCAGATGAGTATGATATTGTAATCCCATACCTTTCACAAAAACTTGTCATTTCTTCTGATCTGAAACTCATAGCATTATCCATCACTAATCTATTTGGCACACCAAACCTAGTCAAAATGTTATCCATGAGAAACTCAGTAACCACCTTGCTTTTTTCCCTCCTAGTAGGGATAGCCTCAATCCATTTACTAAAGTAATCTATGGCCATCAATATCCAGCTATGTCCTGCACTAGATTTCTCTTGAAATTCACAGATAAAATCAATCCCCCACATAGCAAAAGGAGTCTCAGTACTCACTGGATTGAGCAACAGAGCACCTGTAAATTTCAATTTATTGGAGAACCTCTGACATGGTTCACATTTCCTGACATGTGTATAAGTATCCTTGAACAAGGTAGGCCAATAATATCCTGCCCTTAAAATCTTATAGGCAGTGGTTTTAGCAGAAAAGTGACTTCTGCATTCTCCCTCATGCATCTCAATTAGAACTTTCTCAGCTTGATATTTGTCAAGGCATAACAATAGCACACCATTATTATCTTTCCAAAACAAATCACCTTGAATCAAAACATATCTTTGAGTTTGCAATTTCAAACTTCTCTTTTGATTTTCAGACAAATAATCAGGACACTTAGCATTTTTGAGGAAGAAAATGATATCTGTGTAATATGGTTGCCTCTCTATACTGGTAATAGCTTGATCATATGTCTCTATCTGGTTTAAATGCACCAAATCTAGATTTTCTTATGTCATAATTTTTTCCAGACCTTGTCCTCTTATTAGTTTGGTGATAGTGATCTCAAGATTGAACTCCTGTATTCTTGTAATCCACTTACACCTCTTACCAGTAACCTCTGACTGTGTAAGGATATCTTTTACTGCTGAATGAGGAACATAGGCCTGCACCTTAGCACAAACCAAGTAAGGCCTAAAATATTTTACTGCCTTAACCAATGCATAGGCCTACTTTTCCATTATTTCATAATTAAGTTCTACAGCCTGCAAGGATCTACTGTAAAAAGCTATAGGATGTTCAAATCCTTGTTCATCCTTTTGAAGTAATATTGCAGCAATAGTATGAAATGAGGTAAAGGAAAAAAAAGAGAAAGGCTTAGTGTAATCTGGGGATTTCAACACTGGAGTTTCCTGCACTGCCTTCTTTATCTTTTCAAAAGCTTGTTGGGCCTCATCACTCCAAAAAAACTTGACATTTTTCTTTAACAATTTTATAATGGGCTTCACAATTTCAGCAAAATTAGCTACAAATCTTCTGACAAAGTTAATCTTTCCTAAGAAAGATTGTACACTCTTTAATTTTTTTGGGGCAATTACCTTCTGAATTGCTTCTACTCTCTCAGGGTCTATTCTTACCCCTTCTCTGGATACTATATGCCCAAGCAACTTTCCCTCCTTAACTGCAAAATGACATTTCTTAGGGTTTAATGAAACACCATATTCCATTGCTTTATTAAATATCTTTCCCAAATGATCACAATGGTCACTAGCCTTTTTTGAATATGTAGTTAATTCATCTTGGTAAATAACCATGAATAAATCAATAAACTCTTTGAAAGCAACATCCATGGCTCTCTGAAAAGTCGCACCTGCATTTATTAAACCAAAAGGCATCCTAATATACACATATGTTCCCGATGGAGTAGTAAATGCAGTTTTATATTGCTCTGACTCTTTGACTAAAACTTTGTTGTAACCCAAAAAACCATCCATCATTGATAACAATTCACAACCAGTCACCTTATGCAACATTGCTTCCATATTAGGTAGTGAATAATTATCTTTCAATGAAGAAATATTGAGATTTCTGAAATCAACACATAATTTAATGTCACCATTTTTCTTTCTAACTGGCACTAGATTTGATACCCATGTTGAATGTCTAATAGGATAGATTATCCCAGCATCCTTGAGTTTCATCAATTCCTGCTGCATTTTGGGAGCCAACAAGGGGTTAATGGGCCTTTGGTTTTTTCTAAATGGCTTGACATCTGATTTCAAAGGAATTTCATGTTGAAAAAGGTCCTCTCTATATGCCTTCAATTCCTCATATGACCAAGCAAAAACATGCTTGTACTTTCTCAGTAACTTGATCAGATTTATCCTTACATGAGAGTCCAAACCTTTCCCTATATAAACTATCTGAGGACTGCTTTCTGATCCTAAATTTATTTCTTCCCAATCCTCAATATTGGCATTGCTTATCTTAGATGTATCATTTTGCTGAGTTATAAACAATGCTTCAAGTTCAACTAGACCCCTAGGAATCTGATTAGAACTTAATTGGACAACTTCATTTCCCAAGATGTAATCCTTTCCATCATCTAATTCTAATAAGGAACCACAATCAATACTTTGGTTCTCATAGTGATCTAAACATTGCATGAACCTTAAAATATCTTGATCATCCTAAAACACCTGCCAGTTGTATATGTTGTCTGGGACAACTGGTCTTGTTTTCACTTCAAGTATTGATACTTCATGTAAGGTCAAATCATCATTTTTCAAAGCAACATTTGCTAGAAAATAAGCCATAATATTATTTGACCTTTCTATCCAATTTATATTAAAAGAATCAAACATCTCAATTTGATCCCAAACAACATGTTTGTACATTTTCAATCTGTCATTCTTTACAACATATTTGGATCTAACTTGTGCTACCACCAACTCAGAGTCACCATAAACCTCTAAACATTTAATACCATGTTTGGTAGCAATTTCAAGTCCTAAAAATAAAGCCTCGTACTCTACAGTATTGTTTGTACATTGAAATTCTAATAGAAATGAGTATTTAAAAGTTGTACCTGATGGAGATATTAATAATACTCCTGCCCCTGATCCCTCTTTAGAGAAAGTACCATCAAAGTACATTTTCCATAGTCCATCTTCCTGCAAGATTGGTTCTTTATTCAAAAGGTCAGCTTCTTGATTTTCATGCTCATCTATTTGCATTCTGAAATTTTCCATGTCTATGTCAATGCAACAATTCACATGAGTATCCTCATATTTTTCTATCATCTGGGGAGTTCAGCTCTCTCTCAAAACATTGACATCCTCTCCAGTAATGTTGAAAGTAGCAAATGATAAATCATTTTGTATACTACCACCCATTGAAGCACTCCATTTTCTTGATAACAACATGCCATAATGAGGTGGTATGTCAACCACAAGAACATTCATTGTCATCACTACATCAGGACAAACTGCCAATCTATAAGGCATGGCCTCAAAGGTACCAATTATAGGGACTTCTCTAGAATCCATGGCTCTACATCTGCCATGAGGTGTATCAACTTGTAGCCCCATTGCCTTCATGATTTCAACTGGCATAACTATATTGGAAGCTCCTGAATCAATCATGCAATTCTTAAGCATTTTATCATTGATTATTAATGAGAGAAAAAATGGGTCAACAACTTTTGGGGAGGAAGTTGCATTCAAGAATATTTGAGTAATCTCAGATGTTAACACCTCCAATTCATTTCCCTTGGTAATTGGATTTTCAGAAACTACCACTGGATCGTGAGCCTTTATTGTGGGTACACTATTTAATAATGACATGACTTTTTCTTTATGTTCTTTGATCCTCATCATTTCTAGAAATGGGACCTTAACTATCATCTGGGACAAGCACTGACCCATGTCTACTAGAGTATAACTCACATCTAAACACTTTTTTTTATCAATAATAACTTCACTTTCCCCATTGTGTTCCTTTTGGATTAACTCATGAACGATATTTGGCTCTATGGCCTTTGTGACAATCTTGACCTTGTGTTTATTTACACTTTCATTAGGTCCTTCCTTTTTCTGAGAATACTTGGTGTCTGCCTTGTTTTCCTTTATAAAGACACCTGAAGGTTGGCTACTAGTTCCACCCACCACCCTGTTCCTTAAGTGGTAATTACTTCTAGCTTTATTTAACAACTCAGTAATAATTCTAGCCTTCTCTTCATCTGAGGCTTTCCTTATGAGTGGAACATCTTGACCATTTTGAGCGTAACATCTTACACTATCATCAATTTCATCAATTTCACTATCAGATAAGACCTGTTGGTGATGATTCTCAATCCTTTTTTGTGAGACATAGGAGTCATGATTCTCCTCTTCATTGTTTGAATCAACATCATGGCATGAAAAGGTATTGGTCATACTATGATCACAGTGTTCCCCCTCATCCCTTTCCTTTCCCTCACCTGCCTTTAAATCCAAAGAGACAACACAAAAATTAGGATTATGAGGAGTGTCACAAGCCTCACACCATGTCTTCTCATTGCAGAAATGGACAAAAGTTCTATGTAGGGGATCTGGAGTTATATTGTCTGTTCTTTCCCTTTTAGGTGCAATAACAGGCTTTCCATCTTTGAACTAAGTTCCATATGGATGATTTTTCATTCTATTCTGAGGATTATAAGAAGTATTGTAAGAAGGTCTATTATTTTGAGGAGCCTTATATTCTTTGTACTCTGGCTCTTTCAGATTACTCTTGCTAAACCTTACATCATCTCTCCTATTTAATTTACCAGATACTCTTCTATTCATTTCAATATTGACTGCTATTTTATAAGCTTCAGTGAGTGTTCTAGGGTTCTTATCTCTTAGAGCATACCCCATCTTGGAATCAAAGGCATTTAAATAGGTTGCTAGACAAACTTCTTCATCTAGCTTTATCTTCTGGAATAGTTTATGCATAGCTCTTTGAAACCTTGTGTTAAATTCTGTGACCTCTTCATTGTAAATTTTCTTGATGTTATTGAACTCATTCAATAAAAAACCTTTATTTGTCTTATCTCCATACTGATCTTTAAACAATTCAATCAACTCATCCATGGAAATGACAGAGCCATTAGTAAGGCTTCTAAACCATTCTCTCACATCTTCAACAAGGGACTGAACAAATAGCTTCATTAGTACATCTTCATGGGTGATATTCAAGTCATCAACAAATTCAATGAATTTCCTTAAATGTGTTTCACAAGAAATGACATTATTACCTGCAAACTTTGGGAGCTTTTCTCCTATATCACCCACATCTTTAGGAAAGGCATTAGGGTATCCAGGGATACCAAAAAAATCAACTTGTTTGTACCTTTCATTATGCAATGGTTTCCTTTGAAAACTGTCATCTTCTTTAGTCATAGTAGCTTTTCCTCTAGAAGCTGTATTATTCTCTGGTCAAGAATAAGAATACTTTGAAGATTGTAAAAAATCTATCTTTTTCTTCATTTCAAAAGTAGCAGCTTCCATCTGGGCCTTTTCTAAAAAAATTTCCATGGTTTCTTTTTCCACTCTCAATCTTTCCAAGTCAATCTCTAACTTGGACATCTGTTCTACCAATGGCTTTTGAAACTTGGGTTCTTGATCTCTATGTTCACCCATCTTTTATTTACCCTTATTTATTTGTAAAATAGAAGCTTTATGAGTGAATGGTATTTCTTGGTCATTTTGAAACTTCTTAGAATCCTTGGTAACTTGATGTCTTGAAGACCCTTTTCTATTATTGTCCAGAACCTTATGATCATTGTTTTTCTTTCTTAATTCTCTCTCCTTTTTCATTTGTCGAACCAGAGCAAGCTGTTTCAAAATGAAATTTTCCTCATTTACTAACATATCTGAAGGAGCATCTTTTGAATCTGAACTAGGTGTACAAATTTCCTCTCTCTCATTTGAAGTAGAAGTGACTATGGGAGTATCCAATACTCTTTCAGCAGCCTCTTCATATTCTGAAGTATTTCCATCATGAGAGCGCTGATTGGTATTCATGTCTCTCCTTACATTACCCTCTCTATTCCTTGGAGGGGTTTCATCCATATTAGCCTGATCTCTCTTTTTCCTCCAAGACATACCTATTCTTGAAGATGATGGGAGTCCATCATGTAATACTCTTTTATGATTAGTTCTCACCCTTGACCTGGTATTCATTCCAAAAGACATTTGTTAATTTTGCACTAATCTCAGAGATTTCCTTTTAGAGTCGCCACCCAATAAATTGGGATGAATGAATTGCTATCAAGGGACAATATGACAACACAACTGGGATTCTGTGAAAAATTTAGACCTTGACACACCATAGATTTCTGAATACCCCAACAAGACTTTACAATCTCTGTCCCCAACAGCGTCACCAATTTGTTAGCTCTTTTTCTTGCAACACCTACCTAATGATGACAATATACCTTGTATACTCAGTTGCAACCTCTTTTAGGAAAGAGAAAGACTAATTTCTAAGGATTGGATAAGATCCTTCTTCATTTTTGAGCTCCACAGACTCAGGCAGGTTTTACCTTTTAAGGATTACTGATATCTCAGTCTATTTATTTAGTGGATTGTTTCATTCACAAGTTATGTGATAAAAACCTCACTGTAATAACTTGTATAATACTCGAGAGATTGCAATAACTAATTTAAAATAGAGTACTATAAGCCAGGATATGCTTTTAACAACATACACCAGGGAGATAAGGACTTTCATCCTTCTTCCTTTTCTTCTAGGAGGGATAACCTAATGATTCACTCTCCAAGGAATCACTAAAATGGACACTGTCCTGCTGACATGAGTCCTTACTGAGTTTAGTTTGTTTGTTCTTAGTAACAAGAGTATTTTGATTAATTTGGTTTTGATACCTTGAAATAACTTGAACAATGATAGATTATCAGACCAAGTTCTAGACCAGTGCCTATCCTTTGGGTTACAGACTCAATAAACTAAAATCTCATAGAAAAAAAATAGACTAAGTTGCCTTACAACCCATATGCAATTCAGATAAGTTGCCTTACAAATTACCTTGTCACCTCTAAACTATTGTATCAAATCTTTAAAAAACCATTATGCTCCCTGAAACTACTCACAAAACTTAGTTCTTTCCTTAAAAGAAACTT
>MU226895.1:1039336-1058171 GCA_018584345.1 Thuja plicata
TCTATGATGTGTTGAATATAATCATAACTGGTGTTAGAGTGGACCTCTTGTAGGTCCAACACCATCATCAGAATCCCTACATCAATCTTCTCTGCATCACCATCTATTCCCAACACTCTACACAGGGTGTATGCAGCATAATTGATATAAAAGTGTAGATCCTTGTAATAATATTGGCTGTCCTTGGACATAGGATCTAAATACTTTCTCACTTCTTTCAGCATATGCTTTAACAACTGGCTCCTAGCAATCGCAGGCTTCAAAGTATACCTTTGTTTTTGCTTTGTCATGTTAATTTTTGTAGACATGGTGCTGCATAAGCTGAAGGCTTGCATGAATGAATTTATATTCAAAATTAATAGGGCAGTGCCATGATCTCTTCTAATGGTCTTAGACAAAACATCATAGTGATTGGATAGGTCTAAGAACAAGTCTACATCCAGGAAGACATCAGGAACAAGTAACCTAGCTAAACCACAGGTCCAAGAATTTGATACTGGGATGGGCTTATCAGAATTCTTATAAAAATAATTGAAGAGAGAAAAACCTGTTGTTCCTGGAGTTACGACATCTCAGATATCTTTATATTCATCAATGAGGACATTAGCATTAACCTTCTTGTTTTGTGTCGAACCAGGAAGGAGACGGAGGAATTCATCTGAGTAGTTCACTTTTCCCTTTGCTTTGTCCTCCACCCTCTCACTTTCGTCGCTGTTTGAAGCTATACTCACAGCTCTGCTCATGTTTCTAGTGCTTGAATTCTTCTCTTTGTCATCGGTTTTGAAACAAATCTATCACTGAGACTCACAGACTGTCTTGCACACAATTTTGGAAACAATGAACTCCTAGAATCACAGAAAACACTGTAAACCTTAGAATTTACTCTATTTTGGAAACTGAACTTCTTAAAATTAGAAACTCTAAAAGCAAGGTGAATGGAAATGAGCAAGCAATCATCTCCTTATAGTAACCATTCAAGTTACATAGCCCATGATTCTGAGAACATCAATTCTGTCTTAAATTCCACATACTGTGAACATAATTGAAAACCTAGCCGTAGTTTCTTGAGTGTGACAGGAAAATCAAATTTGTAAAACTGAATCCTTGGCTAAACCTTATAATAGTCAAATGATCTGACATGCCACCCTAGGATTGGCCCTCTATCATACATCTCTGCTACCCTTTTTCTTCACAGTAATCAAAATCTGGAGATCTGATTGGCCGCCGAATAATACATACTGACATATTTAAGACTGGCGCCTTTTCACAAAAATCAGCATTAAGCGACAATGCGACTACATTCATTTTCTCTATCGCTGATCCCAATCCTTAACCTGTGGTTTATCTGGAGACATAGCGACTATGCAACTTCCTTAATTTTACTAACCAACGTCAAACTTTGGCGATCACGCGACACAAAGCAAATCTAAGTCGCCAGTGGTTATCACTAACCCACATTCTTTTCTCAGACTATGCGACTAACAGTTAGTGTTATCTCTCGTAGTTATTTCTTAGTTGCCCAATGTTAAATTTCTCCTTCCAGACTGTGTGACAACCCTTAGTCGCCTGATCACCAAATGTGAATACTGAAAGCCAAAAGACTTCATCTCGCGACTATCCGACATACTCTTAGCCACTGAGTCATGAGGAATTTTCTCTTTAGGGTCTTTTATCCTGAGACTTGGCGACTACCGTAGGATCCTTTCATAATTTCATCTGACGGCTGTCGCTTAATCACCAAATGACCTATCATACCTTTAAAACATTCTGAGACCCTACGACTAGCAATAACCCTTAAGTAGTCTCATAGTCACCGAACACACTTATACTTTTAGGCGAACATTATGGAATCCACTCACCTTCTTACAGATGTCTCATTCTGATTTGAAACCTGGGTTATTTGGTGACAACCCGACTGTGCTTTATCCAAACCGTAAAAGGTTAGTTGCCAAGTCTTGGTAGTTTGAACTTAATCGGCCTCTTTTCTAGAGACTGCATGAGTAAAGGCTTTGCTTTGTGCTTTTCATTACACTCTTTCAACGATTATGCAACAAAAGGTAATCGCAGTGTCTCGTGATACTTTCTTAACTGCAGAAAACATCCTGCGATCACCCGACTGACCTGTGGGCCCACTGAGATATTACTACTCTGTTCAAATGATTTAGCGATTACGCGACACAGAGTGAATCGCAAAGTCTAGGAAAGAACAATGACTATTCTGATTTTATCTGAGACAACGTGACATAGGTTAATCGCAAAGTCGGGGATAAAAAGGAATATGCTGATTTAAGTTATGCAACTAAGCGATTGCAATAAAGCTCATGACTTAAGTGGAACAAAAAGTAACTGAGAAACATAAAATTAACAACGCCTTAGGGTTTTCTTCAAATTTGAACATTGAACAAGAGCTAGGGTTTAAGACTTTGAATATTTTCACAGGTTTTAGGCTGAAAGACATGGAAATTTGAAAACCTGGAGAGGGAAGAGCACAAAACTGAGGAAAAAGAAGGCAAAACCTGGAATACAACCAACACAATCCAAAGATATAGATATCCCAAGAAATTAGGTTTCCAAAAGTGAAAACCCTAAAGGGAAAGTAAATTCTCTAATTATTAATTAACATAATTCTTTTATTTTCAATTCCACTTAAAGCATGCAAAACTCAACTTAGGAATATAAAAGCAAAGTCTTAAATTGAAAATGCATGAGAGATAATTTCAATTAAATTAATCAATTAACCATGCAACTAAATATTTAATTAAACATAAAGCATAATTACTCTAATATTCCATTATTTATTCAATTAAATATTAACATTCAACAATTTCACTTTAATTAAACTTTCAATTAAACATAGGTATTTTATTTAATTTTCAATTAATTAAATACCCTATATTTAATAATTAATTGCAATAATATTCAATTAAATAAATAACATGATATAACACCCACAAAATCACCTCAAGCACCTGAAACCAAAAACAAGAAAAATCAAACATGATCAAGGAAAGGGATACACGAATTCCTATCAACTATACAAATTCAGTCAGGGTAGTCAAAACAGATACTTGTCCACTAACTTGGACAATTTGGTTTAGGATAGGATTTGGACCTAAAAACTATCTCCCCTCTCTTACCATTGAGATTAATGCGATAGGGCATGCTCACTCTTGCCAATTCAAGGAAGACGTAGCCTGGTACCTGCAAACCTGTCATCACAAAGATGAACATTCATGCATATATCATATGAAAAATAATGGTTGAGACTAGGTTATCGTGTGGATCTCACCGAAGTAAGTAACTATGACTCTGTCCCATACCATACCAAGCACATCAAACAGTAATGAAAACATACAATGATCCATGTGCATATACATCTAAGGTCAGTGTTATCAGAAAACCATAATCGAAATGAAATCCTAACATATATATAAGCATCATAAAATGACCACAAATCACATATACACAAAAGATATAACATACTAACAATGGATCAACAACATACTGAAATGTTACATATAAATATCATCTTGATTATCTGAATAAATCCACACATACATCCAAAATGCCTATAAGAGTTTGGCATCCACAAACTGAAAAGAAACCTAAGGGGTGGGTATTATAGAAATGATGGATGCCACTTGGGTTTCAACTTTAGAACATAACTCAAAAAGAGTTACCTTCTCTATATCAATTGCTTTCAGTAAATCTTCCATCAATTTCTTCTCTCTTCTCTCCTTGTGAATCTTCAACATATACTCAGTCATATCCTTGTTTGGTCCTTTTTATATGTTGGGCTAAATCACCAACTTGGTGCAGTAGGGGTTTAGATTCATAAAATGTAGCTTCAAGAACAATGTCCTAGAAAATTTCCTTCACATTTTCTAATATGTCTACCTTCTTCTTCTTCTTCTTCTTCTTCTTCTTCTTCTTCTTCTTCTTCTTCTTTGTCAACAACTTCTCCTGTTCAGCCTTTAGGTCTACAATCTAAATATATATAGCTAATTCCTTAGGCTTCATCACATTAGGGTCTCCCTTTGGTATTATGATTGGCTTGCTCAAATCAATGATTTTCTTCCTCTTTTTTCTCTTCTTCTCAATCAATCTACTCTTTTCAGTAGAGCATTTGGAACATGATGCCTTAGTTGCATCAGGTGACTCAGTATGGGTACCTTCTATTCTTTCTTCTGATTTTACTTCTTCTTTCTCTACATCCTTCTATTTCTCTTTATTATTTTCCTTAAGATTTGATTCTTGCCATTCTTGATCCATTGCTATGTTGGTAGGTGGAATATCTTTCTTCTGACCATTGGTGTCGGTTGGGGGTTCCAACTTAGTGTTCTTTTCTTGTTCTATCTCGGTTGCCTTAGGTTATTCATCCTTATCCTTATATGTATCAATAGGTGTCTCGGTTGCTATGTTTGGTGTACCTAGTACAAACTTAGTATTAACAATATCATTAATTGTATAGATTTGTACTTGTGTTATGATTAGAGCTTTTCTCAGCAAAGATGCATTGTTAACATCCATACACTCGGTATCATTTATTTGTGTATCTATAACATATTCATCCTTGGATAACTCTTTTGCAGGATCTTCTTCTTCAAGTATATCTTCAATGATAACCTCTGCTTTATCAGTAGTTAGATCAATAGGATCTATTTGTTTTGTGCTTTCCTTTATCTGGACAACAATGGATGCTTCTTTCTCCTTTTCTACTTCATGATACTCAGTATCATCTATGTGAAATATATCTTTCCATTTTGTAGCTATTTCCTTATCCATTGATTGTTTATCTCCATTCATTATTCTTAGGGCTCTTCCCTTGACTAGAAATTTGTTTGAATGGTGAAAGGTCTAGAATAGTGTGTACAAGATTTAATGATTCCTAAATTTTAGATGGTGAAAGGTCTGGAATAGTGTGTACAAGAGATCTCTCTCTCATTTCCTTTCCTGCAATTATTACATACTTCCATCTTGCATCAATATTATTATATAGTTCCTCTAGTAACTTGTCTGCAAACTCAATAAGTATCAATCTATATCTCAGGAATGTTACCACAATGGCTTCTTCAATATTCTTTTTATATTATTCATTCCTTTTCTCATATTTGGCTTGCTTGAATGCTCCTAATCTTCCTATTTTCTTTACACTTTCCAGAAAATCATCAATATTTTGTGGGATATGTGAAAGGTATGCAAATGGTATAGACTTGTTAGCTTCATCAGATTCTACTTCAATCTCATTACTTAGTAATAATATTCTTCTTGTTCTTGTAGATTGTTTCCTTCCTCTAGATCTTACATAAGTTTTTCCTCTTGGTTGTACTACCTTTGTAGTTTTCTTTTCTTTTAGTTGTACCAAAGATCTAGTGTTCCTTCCAATACCTCTCTTACTCAGTGATGAAAGTTATACATTTTTATTGTAAACCACTACAATGGCTTGTTCATTCTCAGTGTTCTCATCTAATGTATCATCAAATCCAATAGTCTTTGATAAAACATAAATAATTTTACTTTCTTTCTTGATTGACCTAGGTACCAAAATACCTTGCTTGATTTTATCTTTGACTTCCTCATAGGTGTCATACCTCTTCTCATTAGGATCAATTGGTTTATCTAATAAAGCATCTATATGTTTTGAACCAATATCTATATCCATTTCATATCCCATCGGTTAAATCCATTTAGCTCTCAGTTCAACAACCTTGATAATACACACATCAATATCTACCTCAAAACATATATTATCCTGATATTTAGCAATTAGTTGAGGTGGAACTATGTATCTCTTATGCATTCTAGCTTGGAATTTCAAAAAGTAATCAAACATGATTTCATCAAAGTTGTCTCCTAGACTCTATATATACTCATGTATTTGATAAATAACTTGCCTACTAGTTTTCCATACTACATCTCCAATAGAGGGAAATGAATTTTGGTAGTATAAGAAAATACATACCAACAATGAGCCAAATTTCAATGTGTTGGTCTTCACCTTTTTGATTGTATTCATGTTGTCATCTATCTGCTTCAAAAAAACTTCACAAAGATCTATCTGATGTCCTCTCTTTACTATCTTATATTCCAAGTCTACTGCTCCACATGGTACACTATCCACTTGGAATGATTGAAATACTTAGTAAGATATGATGTTGCGTGCATACCTTAACTCAGGATCCATAACAACAGTTATTCTCATTCCTCTTCCATCCCACTGTGCCTTGGTTATCTTGGTGAGCTTACCCTTGTCGATTTTCTTGATTTCCTTTGGTTGGTCTCCAATAGGAAATCCAACAATAATGTGCAAAATATCCTTAGTTATCTTGATCGGTTCATCCAACCATATAAACTGGTCATGAACTCAACTAAGTACCATTATTACCCATCCAGGCTTGAATTCCCTTGGTAAATGTATTGCATGAATCAATCCTTTTGTTTCCAAATGTGTATGCTCATCCTTTACTATTCCATTCATGTACAACTTACTGAATGAAGAATCAATCTCATCTTCACACAAATATTTGATTTTGCAGTGAATAAATGTGTGGACATCTTCAATCAACAGAACTTGCAACAAGATTAAATATAATGATCCCATCATGTCAATTTCTATGGCTATAGCTAGGGGCAAATTGTATTTAGGGTTCACAGGTTCAACATTATTCACTAGTATTGGTCTCTGCATACTTGGTGCCATGATAATCTCCAAATATATTGATTTAACAAACTAGGGCACACTTGATAAAATACAGCTTTGAAAACTCAACTCGCTTCTGTAAAGATTCATAAATACCTCTTAATTTCTTTGATTGCTTGGCAAAGTGATTGCTCTGCAATTTTCTCAAATGCTCTTTGAAAATGTTAGGTTCAAAATGAATAATAAGCTGACCTATTTATAACTTTTCCTTAATTAGGGTTTCTAATGGCTTTAATATTTGCATTTAATGCACTTGTCGAGTCCCTTTTACCTTTATACCGAAAACATAGTCACTTTGCTCAATCGACTAAACAAAATAACCATATATTATAGTTTTCAACCAAAATTCCATAACTTATCCAAATACATCTTAATATGATGATATGGATATTAAATCTGTTTCTTAGGAACCGATGTAATATTTATAATAAGCATGTATTTCTTACATATCTCTCACCAATTAGGTAGAGCTTGGTGCACCAGACTCGGTAGAGATGGTGTTGTCTATAGTTCCAAGTGATGTTCCATCTTCCTGAGTCTTTCTCCTCCATGTTTTGTTCATCTGTTCTCTTATTTCTTCAATAGTAGATGGTGCACTCTTTGTAGATTCATCTTTGGTCGATGCATTTCATCAGTATATTCAATTTCTTGCTAGGTGTCCTACCCTATGAAAATGGAAACATTCCATGCCATAGATCCTACATGATCTTTTGTTATACATTTTGTGTATCAATATGAAATTTGCAAAAATGTGTCCATATATTCCACAAGACAAGCATGAAATCCTTGTATTATAATTCAATGGTATAGATGTGCTTGCTTGGTTAGTATTTGTATTGTCTTGGTTGGGTATCCACTTATCATTTCTTTTATTTGATCTACACTCCTTAGTCTTGTGACCAAACTTGTTGCAATTCTTGCAGTAACCGTCAAACTTAGGTTTCCTTGTGTTGTTAGCAAGGTTGGATCTACACTCAAAAGATTGATGTCCATACTTATTACATCTAAAATAGTAACCATCAAATTTAGGTGTACTTAGTACTTTACATTTCCTGCTTCTGCAAACATTAGTAGTGTGTCTAGGCTTCCCACAATAATTACAGCTTTGCTTCTTAGATTTTGGTGGGGGTGCATTACCTTGATCTTTCTATGCATTAGATGATTCTCCTTTCTTGGTAGTGTTATTCTCATTGAATCCAATTCTTGATCTGTCATTCAGTTTTTTATGATTCTTAACTTGTTTGTCTAGTGATTTCAATACTTCTTCATTTCTTCTCAGTATTTCATTTGCATCCTTCTCAGATTTCAATCTTTTGTCCATTCTTTCAATTTTAGCTTTCAAAGCTTGGTTCTCAAATTCCTTTTGGGTACAATCTTGATTTGCATTCATAAGTTGGTCGGTCAAATTATACTGAGCTTGGGTTGTCCTTAAGATTTCATTGTTTTTCTTAGTTAACCTGATTTCAACTTGTTTTTTGTCATCTTCAGCAATTATCTTTTCATCATTAGCTTTTCTTTTACCTTCAATCAACTCAGTCATTCTTAATCTATTATCATCAAGATCTTTCTTCATCAAATCTAACAACTTGGTAATTGAGTCATTCTTTTCAAGTAGTTCTCTTATGGCAGTCTCAATCTCATCAGTCACACTTCCTTCAGATGCAGTCTCAAGTGTATCAAATTGTTCTTGTGTAACCTTCAGCTCATCATACAATTTCCTTCTTATCCTTTGAGATTTCTCAAGTTTCTTTCTCAGATCCATGATTAACTCTTGTGCACTCTCCAACTCACATTCAAGACCATCAATCCTGTTAAATTTCCTATAACCTTCCACGACTAAGATATTTAACTCCCAGGTGGTCAAACCTTTAACTCAAGTGTACAAGCTCTGATACTAATTGTTGGAATAACTATGGAAAGTTGGGGCTGAGAGGGGAGGGGTGAATTAGTACCACTAAAAACTTTATAACCATAATTACTGATTAAACCATATATTGATGCTTACTGATTACCAAGTTCATAACTTTGAAATAAAAGTAATGTAATGCTTATAAAACCATAACATCAAAATATTAAATAATTGAAATCATAACACCTTGATTTTGGTAACGCAGAAATCCTTGGTTAGAGGACAAAACTATGGCAAGGATGACACCCACACCCTTCACTAATTGCAGTATAAAGGGTGCTTGGTTAGAGCTACAAATTTTAGCTATTTATGATAGCTTACCCTGTTAAGAGTATATATAAGACTTGTTAGGTCTACCTGGTTAAAGGATTTTTTACAAACTCTACACTTAGAGATGTACCCTATTAAAGGATTTATAAATATAAGATTGGTTAAGATATATTCAGGATTGGGATTTAAATCTCTCAATAAAATAGTATCAATAACTTAACAATGTCTGTAAAAATGCATCAAATGTAAATGTTGTTCAGACTCTATGTGCTCTGATATGTGTTAACTCAATTCCCAAATTGTAACACTGTTCTGTTCTACTCTGCTGTAGTTGAATTTCTGCTCGGTGCTCTCTTCTCTGCTCTTTGTTCTTCAATAACTCCTTTAATAACAATAAAAATAAAATATCTCTGTCTTCTTCTCTATATATCCTCTTGTGTATTTTTCACATACAAATTTATCCAAAATATAGATGAGTTTTGCCTCTTAATCTTATGCGTTAGGTACGCAGTAAATTTATTTTGACTATTAGAAATTCTTTTCAGCTTGGTGACCATGTCCCTTTTGTGTGTGTGATTTTTGTACATGTTAAGAGACACAACACTTCAATAAATCATTACATTAGTGAAAACAAGGCGTTATCAAACATAGCAATCACCAAAATTGATCTATTTCTTCCTATCTAGGAGTATGAAAAATGACATAATAGCCCTCAGATTATGCATATTCTAGTGACAAATACAACCTAAGAATAAAAGATTCAAATGAAAAGTAATCTAAATGATTCAAAAACATGCATTCTAGCTCTAGAAATGAAGAGTATAACAATAAAATAACTAAGAAATGAGCTAAAAAGCACTATGAAAATCTCTAAAACATGAGAAACATAAGATTGCTTCTTCAATTTTCCATATGTGGGCAGCATAAGGATGCTTTCAACACTTCAAAATTAGGAGAATTACAACAATATATTTCATAAAATGAAGGTCCATTTGAGCTCAAAATCCATCCTATTTATTGGAGAAATGGAGGAAGGGAGAAGACTCTAGAAGGGCTGCCATTAATGAGAGTTTAAGACTCATTAATGAGTAGTGGTGGAAGGAATATGTAAGAGCCATTAATGCTTCATTTATGAAGGCATTAATGAGGTATGGGTGAGGGTTTGAGAAGCATGGGTGAGGGTTTAGAGTCAAGCCTGACAACTTTGACTTTAGGGGGAGGGTTGAATTCCTAATCACACCTTAATGGAATGTGACAAGCTTAAGGGTAGCTTAGGATTAAGTTTAAGGCTTAAAGGATGTGATTAAGGAGATAGAGATGAGAGGAGAGAGAATGAGTGGAGGGGGAATTAGCTAATTAGGATTAATTAGCTAATTATGAAGATTAGCATGTGAGAATGGGTTGGGATGAGTTTGAACTCATGGTTGGGTAGTTGAGATTAATTAGGTTAGAGGGAATATTAATGAAATCAATTGTTGTAATAACATATTCACTCAATAATAGGGATTTAATTAATCATTTAATCTTTTGATTTCTTTGTAATAATTAATTAGGACTATAGCCAGATTAAATCAATTAGGCTAGGGGATTGATTTGGCAAGTGATAGGATTCCATTTAATTCCCTTTAAATTAATTACCTTAGGTAGGTATTGATTTGAATTGATTGAATTTATTTGATTGGATTAGCTAAACTGATTAATGTAAATTAGTGATTAGATCACTTAGAAGATTAAATCTGATTTGAATGAATTATGCTAGCTAATTGAAGAGTTTTCTAGGCATAATTGGGGGTATGATCACACTTAGGAAAAATAGGGTCTATGGTCAGAGAAGACCAAATCTAGGTGGTTACATTTTCCCCTCTTTGAATTGATGTGCGAGTAGCGCATTGATTCAAAGAAAGTTTTTGATGTTGACTTCAGAAAGATTGAGAATTTTGCTCACGATCGAACAAAATGTCTAGCGAGATCATTCTCGCACTTGATCGAACTAAACTAATAGTATTGATTTTGAACTTGGTTTTCATCCAAAGATTAATAAAAGATCTTAGAGATATCAATTTTGAACTTGGTTGTCATCCAAAGATTGATAATACTGATTTCAAACTTGGTTGTCATCCAAAAGTCAGTATGAAGCTGCCAGGATTTTAGTAAGAATATTTAAAATGAGGAAACACAAGATATCCAGCTTATGAGAGCCAAAGCTTTCTATCCAACAGTCTTGACTTGAGTCAAGAAAAATGTCATGCCCCTAGTTTGTTTGATAATGAAGTCATTTTTAATGTTGTTTTGAGAAAAAAATTTGATTGATGATAGTGTGATCATGCCCCCTCGAGAACAAAATTGAAGGAAAAAGAATGAAATCCCTCTATTGAAAGAACGTATGATTTTCATGGTATGGTTAGATTAAGTAAGAATGGATTAGAAGAAGTGAAGAAATGGGGTGTGTTAAGAGTAAATACATGAGTACCAAGTTAATCACATTTTGAAAAGGTGAGTTCAATTTTGTTCTTGACAGATCAGAGATTTTGGGAAGCATGTGTATGTAAATATCTTGGATTTCAGATGAAATAAAAATAGAAAGGAGTTTGAGCTCAAATCATTATGTTGTTCTTTCAAAAATGCATCATGCAATCTATAAATACAGCTACATGCAGATTCTTAGGACTTTGTCACTGATTTGTAGATATTGGAACATTTTATCATCATTGGGCACTTTTGGAACATATACCACCTGATAGTACAACAATCACTAATACCCACTGATATTATGAAAGTACGAATACTATGTTTTATTGAAATGTTGAAAATAGACTTAGGCATCAAGGCATAGAAGCCAGGATAACAAAGTAGTCACCTTCCTTTTATTATCTCAGAATCTATGTAAGGCAAGATATTGGACCCGCAATGACCTTTAAAATTCATATCCTTGGGTACATTATGCTTCGTATACCTTAGGGATAATCTGAGTTAGAAAATAGACAAGGAAATTGTTCCAACCTCACCATAGTTTACACATAATGAAGATTGAGACATATGCGGCTATCCACCCATAGTGGTAGCTCTTACCATAAACATCTAAGTTAAGTGAAATTTCTAGGATCATTTGGAACAATCAGCATACGTAGAAAAATGAGAAAATGTTATGCCCCCTGTCCTTACGACTCTTTGTCTTTGCGCAGATGTCATGGAGTAACTCGGAAGACATAACATTGTCAATTGTGAATCACGTAAATAAAATTCATAACTATTTAGATGCCCCCAGTGAAAATATCATGGGTACATAAAAGAGTCATAATCAAACCAAGATCAAACTGTGTTTAGGTAGTATTGAGAAATACTATTGATTCATTTTTCAAGTGAAGTAGAGATTCAACAATCAAAAGTTTGGATTTCAAGAAAATAGGTGTTCCATGTCTGTGTACATCGTTATTCCTATTTGCAATCGAATGTAAGTTTTAGGTTGGTGCAATGTTTGTGCCACCTTTGTGTCGTGAGAGTGATAGTGGTAGTGAAAGTATCAGAAAGCATCATATTACAAGACAAATAATCTATGACGACCTAGCAGATGCAACCTATCAAACTGGCAAAGATGCCCCTAGTGCAGAATGACTTGATCCTAAGACAAAAATATAGACAAATCCCAAGCAAGGATAAGATTGTTGTGTAAGGAATCAAAATCATTAAATAGCACAAGTTCAAGTATGAAGATTTAGTGTTGCCAGTGTATTGATAGATAAAGCACAGAGTTTGAGCAATGCCTATTTTCCAGTGTGTAGAAGATTTGTAAAAGATTACCAATTCTCAAGCATGATCTCATTCATGTGCCCCCAATGTCTAGAAAGTAGTAGGTTGTTATGATTGGATTGATAGATCAGAAGTGGATCGGCCATGATGGATGGAGGGGTGAATGTCACCCTCAAGAATAGTCTTCTCAACATTACCCAAGCTAGGGAAAAATAATATAGCAATGTAGGCTCATACAAAGGTACTAAATGCCAGATAGGATAATGACCTGATGTCATGAAAAGTATGTAGGATATCATGTAGTCCCAAAAGAGTGGACATGTAAAGAGAGTTCTTAGAACTTGTTTTTAATTTTATTTTTTTCTTCCTTTTGATCAAGACCAAGGGGTCAACTGATAGGATTGGTGCCAGGATAGTGAGTATAGGATTAGTGCAAGATCATGATTGTGAGAAACATACAAGATCAAGTGAGTAAGATATACAATTTGTTCATGAATAGTTCCAACCTTGTCAAGATCACCAGTGGAAAATGGATGAAAGATATGAGGGATATAATGTCATGGAAGGAGCTTTCCCCCAAGTGAAGAGTGCAAGTATGAGGAATTACACGTAACACCTGTTTGCCAGGTTTTCATCACGGTACTTATCCAAGGTGCCACATGAAGTGGTTTTCACCATAGGATGAATCATTTTCTCTTTACTTTTGATACCAAGGCACCTGTTTACCAAGTTTTCACTAAGGCACCTTTTTTTGTTTTTTTTCTTCTCTTTTTTGTATTTTTCAGATTTCAAGGAGGAACTTATGCCTCTTTCTCTTGGGATAGTGCTCTTTTGAAGTATATGCTATGATAGGCCAAGAACACTAAAATTATTCTCAAAGATGTTGATAGGGTGATGAAATGGAGAATAATGAAGATAGAAGCCAAGATTTTATGCAATGGAATGGATGAGAGGAAAGGAAGGAATGTAAGGACCCAATATGGAAGGATAGTAGGTGACAAGATCAAAATGAACACACTCTTTGAAGGGTAGTGTATGGATTGAGTTTTTGCTGTATGAATGGGTAGGGATCTTGGTACATAAGGAACCAATATGGAGAAAGTATTCAAGGTAATGGATCTTGGGACATGAGGACCCAAAATAGAGTTAGAAGATGGACAATGTGTGAAAGAAGATGAAGTGGAAGCCTTTGGAAGCTTGGATGCCAATTCTAATTTTTCCTTTTTGTTCAAGCCTTTTAAGAGAGACTTGGGAATCCACATAACTTTTGATTTTCCTTTTCTTTTTGATGATTTAGAACGTAATTCTTCCATGATGGATTTAGGAACCCATATTTTCTTTAATTTTATTATTCGCTCAGTGTTAGAATGTACTTATTCCATGATGGATTTAGGAACCCATATTTTCTTTGATATTATGTCCTTCTTTGTGGACCTTTGTGGTCTCTTGAATGTTTCCTTTTTCTTTGTATTCACATGTTGATTAGATTGGACATAGTGATCTTCACATGTAAGTGGATTATTGAATTTTTTATTTCTTTGTTTGACATCCAAATTGCTTCCAGAAGACTTGGGATGTGTGGATGAATAAGACTGATATGGATGGTTCACACGGATGTGTTGATATGGAGGTTTCAAAGATGCATGTTTCTGTTGATCTTGATAGGAGATAGGGTAAGTGGATGGAGGGATATATGCACCCAATATAGATGGAAGGTTTGAAGCTTTCCACTTTTGAACATATGGACCAAGGATAGATTTGGAAGATGGAGAAGGCTGATTCTTGCATGCAAATGGAGGAATATAAGGTGTGAAATGAGTATCAACATCTTTAGAATGAGCTTCTCGGCCAAGGATATTTTGTTTCAAATTCATCTTTATAGCCATAGGTTCATGTGTAAATTTGATAGGATCCATTTTAACGGGAACCCTTGATGCTTGAGGCAATTTATTTTCATGTAAGGTATTTGGAGGAATAATGTATTTTTGAGGTGGATATGGAGGTTTATATGAAATATATGATGGAACATGCTGATCTTGACAAGGTTCTTTGTATAATGCAGGAAGAGTACCTTGCTCTTGTTTTTCAATAGGATTTTCAATATCTGGATCTTGCTTCGGAGATGGATGGCTATGTAGCTCTTGAGATGGAAGGGTATTTTCTTGGAAGAAATGAAAAGATACTAGGGGATCATCTTCAGATTGTAGGGATATGGGATCTTCATCAAATGTTGGAGGGGATAGGATAATGCCTTGATCTTGATCATTAGTAAGATTTTCTTCTTTGTTCTTTTTATCATCCTCTTGACATGGGTCCACTCCAAAGGAAAAGATATGAGTTTTAATCTTCATGAGGGATTCTTGAAGGATTGCTAGGGAATTATCCAAAATAGGCCTTGAAGTACATGAAAACTTAGGGTCTTTGATTTTACAAGCATGGAATGTACATGCTGCAAGATATAGATTAGCTTGGATTTCTTTTAAAGGCATCCCTTGAGGGTAGACATAGTTATCATGAAAAGCATTAGGATCATTGTGGGATGGAGGATACTTGGATATCCTTGAAGCTTTGTCAGATGGAGGAATAGTGGAAGAAGTAGAAGTAGTATGTAGCTCATTTATAGACATAGGTTCATGATTTTGATCATGCTTGGGATTGGTATCTTCAAATTTGATTATGGCATGATCAATTAGATCTTGGATTTTATGTTTTAACTCCATGCAATGTGGAGTTTTATGCTTATTATTTTGATGATAGGCATAGTAGGTACTCATAAATGACATTCCACATGAGGTGGTTTGAGGCAATGTGATGAGATTGTTTTCAAGAAGCTCTTCCAGCATTGTCATATAAGATCATCTCAAAGGAGTAAATTCTCTATATGTGGGACATGTAGATCCACTTGAACTCTCCAAAGAGATGTTGGATTCAATATTATGAGGACGTTCATAAAATATAGGATTGACATGATCTTGTGAAATAATCTCTTGATCAAAGATAGGATTACCATGATTAGGTTTCTCCTTTGAATAATGTGAAGACATGTGTGTCTTGTGATCATAGAAAAGAGGAAAGATTGATCTTAGTGAAGACCCAATTGATGAGGTATCCTTTTCTTCCTTTAAGTCTTGAATTTCAGATTTCAAAGCTTGCATTTTCTTAGATAGGATCTTAATGAGAATTTCTTCTTCCTTGTTGTTAAGACCATAGGGTCTATCCCATGTGTTTTTAGCCATCATAAGATTGTCTTGATCAAATTATTGGAATGGTGCCAAAGGGATTTCCAAATTGTCCCCAAATGTGTGAGTTTGGGTTAGATGTCTCAAAGTGATTGATTCGAGCGTTAGAGGGTTAGAATGCCCTAATAGTGAGATAGGAACCAATGAGAATCAATTGTTTGAAGTAAGTGACTCCAGCATCAGAGGGTGTTAGAGTGTCCTGATAGTGAGCTGGGAATCAAGTTTGTTTTGTTTGAGTGTAAAGACCACATGATTTGGGACCAATTGTGAAGATCCAAAAGGACATGCAAGGTAGACTTATAAGCAAGTTGTGAAACAATGACAAATGTACTAGCAAAAGCAATAGGACTAGACTGAAGAGCCAAAAGGGTATCAAAAAGTACTAAACTCTCTGAGAGACAACTATGGAAGTGCCCACTGTCAAATTTTGTTAGTTTTTTCAATTTGTCTTGGAAGTGCGTGAAGTTTGTTTGATCGTAGATTGCATTCTGAGATTTTCCAGTGAATGAAAAACACATGCAGACCAAGGATTGAATTTTGTTTCTTGTTTGAAGGTGTTATCTTTTTAATGATTTTCAGTTACATCAACCATTGTTGCATTGTTAAAGGGTGAAACATGCACACATCTTTTCCTATTTTCTAGGTGGAGGATGAAAATCCTTGCTCATTGACTTAGGTACACACTCAAATGCTAATTAGAATATAGCCATAAAAAGCATGAAATGACTCTAATCATGATGCTATATTAGCCGACTCCAAACACAAGTGAGGGCATGATATGATGAGTGTCTTGGGGCAATTAATTTTTGCCTTGCACGAGGATTATCACCCTTTTGGGGATGAATCAAGAATTCTTTTAGTTTAAATGTTGTCTATTATTGGGCAATCCATTCAAAACTGTCCCCCATAGAATTGCAAAAGGAAAAATTGAGGCATATAACCCTATGAGTACTTAAGTATATGTAGTCTCACAAGCAAGATTCAAGCAGATCTGCTCTACACATACCCAAGCATGTTCAAAGAATGATGTCAGAATTCTATGAAAAAAACCAGCTCTGTCTTTTGAGGCTTTAGCCTACAAGGAAGCAATTATTTATAGTGAGTTGGAATGGTTGGCGTAAAACCCGTCCTCACTTGGGTCATTCCCAAGAGATTGTTTCCTCAACCGGCAGGCCCTCTACTATTAAATAAGCTTACAAAGGATTGGCGAGCGTAGGACGTCTAGATTTCTGATTCTTTCAAAGAAGAAGAGCATACTCTCCTAATCCATGTTTTTTCTCCCAAAACAAAATAAATCAAATAGTGCATTCCCTCAAGCAATGTTATGCTCGATTTAAAATGTTCCTATTTAAGGAAAATAGAATACTTGAAAGTAGATTTGCGTTGTTCAATTGACCAGAGTTTTAGTGCTTTGCTTGTCCAATTACTAATCCAAATTGAATTAAATGATTGAACTTGTTCATTTATCCCACAAAATTAGTGCTTTGATTGTTCAATTTCTAATTCCAAATCAATTAAATGATGTGAGTTTTCTTGTCCATTTAGCCCCTAGATTCTTTTACAAGTGTTAAAACAATGTCTAATTTTCCTTTAAAAAGGAAAAGAGCATAGTAATCTAGTTGTTTTAAGACATGTTTGAGAAAATGGTATTTAAGTGTGAAAGCTTTTGAAAAAGGGTTAGTATCAAAGTCATTCTAAAATCCCTGCAACCACACACATTTAGTATTGTCTTCTTATTCCCTTGTTAGAAACCTGCAAGCACTTAGGCTATCAAAAACAGGATCACAATCATGAAAACAACCTTGTTAGCAAGTTAGAAATCAAATTTGCAAATGAAAAAACTCTGTATTTTTCCCTCTGGACGATAGACAATATTTCAGAGACCCAAAATGATAAACCCCAAAAATGATAAAAGATTGACCCCAAATGATAAACTTTATCTAGGATGATATTCTTTTTACCCGAAATGATAATACGTAAAAAAATGAAAATTTAGCTACTAGAAATGATTTTAAGGTCAAATTTTACCTTCTGGAAATGCGACGGCAGACAATATTAAAACTCTTAGAAATGATAAGTTGCTCCCAGAAACAATAAAAGATTTATCGGAAATGATAGGTTGCTCCCGGAAATGATAAAAGAATGACCGAAAATGATAAGTTGCTCCCGGAAAAGCTAAACTAGCTGCAAATTTTAAAAATGTCAAGGGCAGAGAGGAAAATTTGGTGAAATTTTGAGCAATCTTGCCCCACGATGGGTGCCAAAGATGTGTGTGTGATTTTTGTACATGTTAAGAGACACAACAGTTCAATAAATCATTGCATTAGTGAAAACAAGGGGTTAGCAAACAAAACAATCACCAAAATCGATCTATTGCTTCCTATCTAGGAGGAGTATGAAAAATGACATAATAGCCCTCAGATTATGCATATTCCAATGACAAATACAACCTAAGAATGGAAGATTCAAATGAAAAGTAATCTAAATGATTCAAAAACATGCATTCTAGCTCTAGAAATGAAGAGTATAACAATAAAATAACTAAGAAATGAGCTAAAAAGCACTATGAAAATATCTAAAACATGGGAAACATAAGATTGCTTCTTCAATTATCCAAATGTGGGCAGCATAAGGATGCTTTCAACACTTCAAAATTAGGAGAATTACAACAATATATTTCATAAAATCAAGGTCCATTTGAGCTCAAAATCCATCCTATTTATAGGAGAAATGGAGGAAGGGGAGAAGACTCTTGAAAGGCTGCCATTAATGAGAGTGTAAGAATCATTAATGAGGAGTGGTGGAAGGAATATGTAAGAGCCATTAATGCTTCATTTATGAAGGCATTAATGAGGTATGGGTGAGGGTTTAAGAAGCATGGGTGAGGGTTTAGAGTCAAGCCTGACAACTTTGACTTTAGGGGGAGGGTTGAATTCCTAATCACACCTTAATGGAATGTGACAAGCTTAA
>MU226895.1:1069018-1091916 GCA_018584345.1 Thuja plicata
TATAGCCAAGCACATTTTTACAAACACTTGGCATGCAACCCAATACTTTAATCAAAATGAACATTATGCTAGACAATAGACATGCAACTTATCTCCCCATTTATTGACTAACAATTTGCATCCAATACTGACATATATTAGCCAAGACTCTTGGCTTTGTAATGATATCTCATACAATGCCAAGATCTGAAATGAATGATAATCATCTACAACTGCAACACAATCAATTTTATGTGCAATACAAAATCTGACTTCAATGTTCACCTATAGTAGCTCAATAAAATGCACCTATGTAATCATGAGAATGCATGTAAATCACAAAGGAACCTGATATATCAAATCGCCATATGCCATTGATGAAGGGGCAAGCAATATCACATGAAATGATGATCTCATAAGCCCAAATTGAATTTCTGAAGTAGCCACCCTTGTTCTTGCATAGGCTAATCAACCTCCATGATAGCAGATTATGAAGGTATAATTTCCACAATGAAGCACAAGATTGGACTTCTGAAGTAAAGCCCACAATCAACAATAATTCAGCTGGTATTTCACAACCTCAAAATTGTGTAACCAATCAGGGTTTTCATCCTCATAGATCATCCAATGGCTAAAACCCTAGCTGGCTTCTCCACCAAATAATCACATCAAATAGTCATCAATTCCTGGATGATGAGAATGAGGCCCATGATCTCTATTTATACTTTTTCCTCAAGAGGTTGGCCTCCTTCTAGAACTTTCCCAAGTCACCTTCTAGAAGGAATATTATTTTATTTTTATTTTAGTATTTTATTATTTTGCACTTTATAATAAAATAATTATTCATAACATAAAGTGCAAATGTAACATTACTTTATAACATGAGGTTTCTAAAAATAGAAACATATCAAGAAATCATTAGAACACCTCCATATGTAGACTGAATCATGAAACGAGCCAACCAATCAACTAGGTATCTGCCAAACAACCCTCTTATCAAACTCCATTAGCCTACGAGGATCAGGAATAGGATAATTCCTCTAAACTCCATCACTCATGAAAAAGGGGACATTACACACATGAATCTGGAGTCTTTTGTCCAAAAAAGAAAGCTAATTTCTATCAATCAGGTGTACTTCTATCAAATCTAGTCTTTGATATGGGTTTGTTTTTCTGCCATCCATCTTCACACAGTCTGAAACTTGGTTTCTTGGGTTGAGAATTACGTGATTCTTGCTTAAATTGGTCTTGTCTCATGTCTTTTTGATCCCTTTCATCTATGTTTTCATGCCTTGTGTTGCAATAGTCATCTCTTGGCTATTCTAGCCTCATCTCCGATGATTTGCACCAAGGATACTTCACCTTTTGGCACGTTCTGTGCAATTAATTTGAGATAGTTTCAAGTTTGGTCCTAGTTCACATTCCTTGTTTAAACTTTGTCTATGGTTGTCACAACTCGAAGTGGAAAAACATTTCCTTCAATCAATCTAGATGAATCTATACTTTCCATGCCATTACTAGCTACATTTAGTGAGGAATCATCTCGATCTCCTTCCCCGATAAGTTGACCTTACAATAAACAGTCATTTCCAGTGGATCTTAGCCAAGTTCAAAATCCTTTGTTCCAAGAAGACCCAAATTTAGAGAACATTCAATCTTTTCATACTGAGTCTTTACACCTTGAATCCTTGCATTCTAGCAATATGAAAGATCATAGTTTCAACCACACTGAAAACCCTCCTCTTCAATAAGAGAAGGAGATAACCCAAGGGGATATCTTAGAGGCCCACAGTAATAAAAAATTCATGAGAATTATGGTGGTCATAATAAAAGAAGAGAAGGAGAAATACCTTCTTGAATTAGCCACCCAAGGTGCCAAACTTCCCTCTGATTACAAGGTAGAGACACTTATTGAGAAAAAGGAAGAAACTGAAAACTCTTGCTTGCAAAAAGAAATGCAAACTATGCAAGAGAAAATATCTCAACTCTTGAAAGAGAAGGACAAACCTATTACATAATTCACATTGGAAAGCATCTTTCCTTTCCCATTTGACAAAGATCTGTGCATGCGTCCTTTTCCCAAAGGAGTTGAAATTCCTAAATATGACAAATACTTGGGTACATCTGACCCTCAAGACCATTTGAGATATTTTGGTTCTCTTTCCATGGAATTCATACATGACACAACCTATCTCATGCATCTTTTCCCATGTAGTTTGGGAGGGTCAACTATGGAATGGTTCTCTAGACTACCAACTGGCATCAAAACTTTTGACCAAATTGCCAATTTATTTCTACAACACTATTCTCACAACATCCAACTTCTGGTTCATATCCAAGATCTTTGCAACTTGAAACAAAATCATGGGGAATCCTTCTTGACATTTCTCCAAAGATGGAGACAACTCTATACATGATATTCTCATAAGATACTTGAATCTGAAAAGTTGGACATATTTCTCGATAATCTTATCCCCAACTTTGGGTATCAAGTACAGCTACAAGGTCCTCTAACCTTTGATGACATGATTAAACAAGCTATAGGAATCTAGACATTTATGATCAAAAAAGGAGAATTGATCTTACACAAGGAAAATAAATAAGGGTCTTCCTCTTCAAGAAAAGATAAACCCAAATTTCCCAACAAGAAACAAAATGTTGTGAATGATGGAGTTGTAGACAATGTGACCCCTAAACCTTCCAAGGCTGCTTTTAATCTCACTACCATGATGCAGGTGGCCAAAGCCACTAAACAGGCTGTGGCAGATTCCAAACCAAGTACTTCACGATTTTCTAGACCTAAACCTTGGACTCCTAGGCCCAAGCATGAATTCACTCCATTAGGAGAACCTCTTGAGGAGGTTTACAAGACTCTTGTGCACAACCATTTACTCACTCCATTGGATAATTCATGACCTTATGATCTGCAACCAAGACCCTCTTGGTGGAATGAATCTGCTTATTGTGATTTTCACCAAAACAAAGGTCATAAAATGGCTACTTGTCTTAAATTGCGCCATAAAATATAGGATCTCATTGATAGTGAGGTTATTTTTGTGGGAGGTCACAACAAAAATTCTGATCACCAAGCTTTCAAAGACCCATTTCCTCCTCATGGAAAAGGTGAATCATCTAAAGGCAAAAACACTGATGCTAAGGTCAACTATACATACACCAATAACGACAATGTCATTAATATGGTTGAACCTGTTGATACTAAATATTGTAATGTCATCATTCTCAAAGGAAGGGAAGATACTTCCAATTCTAAAATACCTTTCATTTTGTGAGGGTCGACGCCTTAGTCTTTTGAACAAGAGCAATCTCAAGTCAGCGCTAATGTTTTTACTTGATCTTGTGCTAAGATCATCATCAAAGGCCCTGAGCCTTCTCTATCTACATCAACTCAGCCTTTAGAAAAAGCTAAGGTTAACTCTACCAATAAGAATCTAAAAGTGGGTTCCTCATCTAGTGTTACCAATTACAACATTCTCGATCAATTGCAATGTACTAATGCTTAGATAACTATTTTTGAGCTCCTAAAAATCTCCCCTGCTCACAGGGAAATCTTGGACAAAGCCCTCACCGAGGAAAATGTCCCAAAAGATCTTGATCTTGATCAGTTTCAATCCATGGTAGGTCACTTGACCTCCTCACATTACTTGTCTTTCTTTGAGGAAGATGACCATTCTTTGAGTCACCTGCATAATAACCCTTTGCACATTAAAGTCATGATTCCAAAGCCTGTTCACTGTGTTCTCATAGATAACGGTGTTGGTCTAAATATTTTCTCTGCTAGTTTCCTTATTGAGTTAGGCTATGGAAAAGATTGCATTGATTCTCGCAAAAGATTAGTATTAAGGCCTAAGATGTTATCTGTTGAACGAGATGTTATCTGTCAAGTTCTTGACATCCCTTTGGCTTAAAATATTCTATTAGGAAGGACATGGATCCATGAAATGCAGGATGTCCCTTCCACATATCATCAGTGCATTAAGTTCCCATTCCAAGGATCTGAAGTGACTATACCTTCTAATACACACTATGATTGAGATGCCCTCACAAAATTTTCTGACATCTTTGTCCCTACCAATAGAGAATCTATTGAACTACTTGAGAATAAATTAAAAGAAATGGAAAAGAGTTTGACACTCAAACAAACTAATATGGGAGGATATCGGATTGAACCTGTGCTATCTATTACATCTTTGCCTTTGTCTCCACACTCTTTTGGGAGACCTTCTGAGAGCACTAAAAATTCTACAGTTCCTCCTCCAACAAAGTATGGTGGTACCTTTGCAAAAGCCATAGTACCATTAGAAGAAGATGTTGGAGATTTGATTTTGAGCAGTTGATTGATTGTATGTTTGTCATTGATGACAACATATAATACACAATAGTAATTCTATATGTACTTATCAGAATGATGACATGAAGAATTGCATGGTCAGATACATGTTTATTATGTTATGTTCATACATGCAGATCCAGATATGATGTTTTAGTCAAGTTCTGTAATTCTGTTATTGGTAGTTACAGTTCTGGAGGTGTATCTGTTCAGAGCCGATGTATGTAAAATGTTTCTTGAGTTGCACCTATCTTCAGGATATGTGTGTGTATATTCATGATTAATTGTGAGTTGATGATATTCATCTAAAGGTGCCAAATGTGTTTCAAGAAGATTGAAAATTTAGAGTTAATTTGGTGAGGCTGACTTAGTGAAGCATCACGTCTATTTAGTTTATACTTGCATGGTTGTAATAATGCTTGCGTGCTTAGTAGAGATGACAAGGATGTTATGAAGAGTTGTCTCATAGGTCCCATGATCTCATACTTTGAGGAAGATACTTATAGCAAGTCAAATATGACATGATAAGTGTGAATGATATGAAAAGAGAAGAAAGATGTACAGAGCAGATTATCAAAGTTGGTTCATTCATCAAGAGTCTATGTGAAGAAGAAGTGAATGATTGTAATACACTGGAATTGATCAAGACAATAGGTCTACTCTATAGTTCATCATCAGATATAGTGCATATCTATTATACAGAAGGTTGTAGCATTCACCATCAAGCAGTGAGCTTTTGGACAGTGAGTCCACCACCCTAACAGGGTTATTTGTAAAAGACTCCTAACAGGGTCCAACCCTTAACTAGGTCACTATACTTATTGCATTATAAAGTACAACTCCTAACTGGGTTGAAATATCTTCTAACATGGATTACTATAAAAAAGTATAGTTCATTGTGGGTGCTAATTCCCACTGGGGTTTTTACCATTTGGTTTCCCCGTAATCAAATTGTGTGTTGTGTATTGTGTTATCTGATTAAGAATTTACTTTTTATTTTATTTTATTTTGAAGCAAAGAATTAAAGTTACTGATAAATGATTCACCCCCCCCTCTTAGTTATCCTTTGGGACTATTCTAAAAATTGGTATCAGAGCCAAGTGCCTTGGAGAAGAAGCCTAATAGCTTAAGGTAGATCAGATGTCTTACTTCAAAAAAGAAAGCCCTAAGTTAGATGGAGAAAATTATCTGGATTGGAAAAACAAAATGATAACACATCTACAGTATGTTGGCATTGAGATCTTTGAAATTTCTACACAAGAAGTTTTAATTCCATCTCTAAAATACCTTGCAAAGGATGATGCTACTAATAGAAAAAAGGAAACATTTACCAATAATGCAATTGCCAAAGAAGCCCTAATCAACGCCTTATCTGACAGTGAATTTTCTGAGATCAAGAAAATTGACAGAGCATATATCATATGGAAGTATTTAGAAGATATGTTTGAAGGAGATATTCAAGAAAAGAATGCATGTAGGAAGACATGGAAAAATAAATACAATAGTCTTGAGATGTTACCTGAAGAGAACATTAAAACTTCCAATCAAAGGATAAATGAAGCAGTCTCTAGAATCAGAAACAATGGTGGAGAAATATAAGAAGAAGACATAATGGACAAGTTGCTAACCACTTTAACATCAAACTATGAAAACAAGATAAGTATTCTAGAGGAAACCATGCAATTCTCACAAGATTTCAAGAGAGAGACTTTGATAAGCAAAATCTCTACATTTGAGATATCAAGATTAAAGACTGAACCCAAAAGTGAAACAAATTTCACAGCCTGAGTCCATGGTAAGAAATCCTTACACATTTCCAGTCATAATGAGAAAGAAGAAGTTGATGAAGAACTAGAAGAAATCATTTCTATGATTGCTAAAAGAGAAAATAAAGGAAAAGGAAAATATGAAGGACAACTTCCATTCAAATTCTTTTTATGTAACAAGATTGGTCACTTTGCATCTAAGTGTCCCACAAGAGTCAAGAAGTTCAGATTTGATTACAAACCCAAATATAAGAAGGAATGTTATCATGTTGAAGAAGGTGTAACTAATGAAGATTCAAGAGAAGATTAAATTGGATTCATTTCCCTTAGTGACAAGGAAGATGAAAAGAAAGAACAAGAGTTAGCCTTAATTTCCAAAGAAGACATTAGATTTGATTGGATCATTGACAGTGGATGCTCCCATCATATGACAGGTGACAAAGATAAATTTGTTCATCTAGACAAATACAAAGGTGGTATGGTTAGATTTGGAGATAACACTCCGAAACCTATCATAGGTAGAGGTTCTATCACTTTGGATGGAAACAATAAGACAAATGATGTTCTATATGTTGATGGACTATCATAACTTGCTGAGTGTTGGAAAGCTACTTGACAAAGGTTATCATCTGGAGTTCAAAGAGAACAAGTGCATCATTAACAACAAGGATGGAGACATGATAGTATCAGGCTCTAAAACAAAAGGTAATGTTTTTTTATCTCAATTTAGATGTTAGTTGTTTTGTTGCAAAAGTAGATGATAGTTGGTTATGGCACAAGAGACTATGTCATATCAACTTTGATAACATAGTAAAGATAAGTAATGTCAAGGAAGTTAGATACCTACCAAGTATTGCAATTCTAGTTGACACAATATGCAGGGAATGTGTCATGGGTAAGCATGTAAGGAGTTCCTTCAGAAGCAAGAAGAACTCAGCTAAGAACAAATTGGACCTAGTGCATATAGATTTGTGTGGTCCTACTCAAACAAGATCTTATTACTGAGAAAGGTATTTCATTTTGTTTGTTGATGATTATTCTAGGATGATGTGGGTTGCATTCTTAAAGGAGAAGTCTGAAGCCTTTGAGAAGTTTAAAATATTCAAAGCTAAAGTTGAGAATGAATCTAGACTAAAAATGAAATGTTTAAGATAGAGGATGAGAGTTCACCTCTGATCATTTTTATGACTATTGTGAAGAACATGGAATTAAAAGATAGTTGAGTGCACCTAGAACTCCTTAGTAGAATGGAATTATAGAAAGGAGGAATAGGATCATACTTGATACAATGCACACTATGATGATTGAAGGAAAAGTTGTGCACACCTACTGGAGAGATGTAGTGAATATAGCAGTGTATACTATCAATAGAACACTATTGAGACGAGGCACAGATAAGACACCCTATGAACTTTGGTTTGGTAATGTACCTACGGTAAAGTATTTCAGATTCTTTTGCAGCAAGTGCTACATCAAGAGAGATGATGGTGTTGGTAAGTTTGATGCCAGAAGTGATGAAGGTATTTTCCTCGGTTACTCTACAAAAAGAAAAGAATATAGATGTTTCAATTTGAGATTAAAGAAGATAATTAAAAAAAAATGTTAAGATTGATGAAAATTTTATGGTTCAAGAAAGATACTATGAATATGCACCTATGATTGAAGATGAACCCAGGCCTAGAAGCAAAGATACTGTTATTGAAGAAATGTTTGATTGCATTGATGTCTCATGCCATGACCCTGAATCAAGGAGAGAAGAATAAAAAATTATAGAAGAAGAAGACACATCTAAGGTTCCAAAATTCACATCTAGATACAACTCTAAAGATGATATCATTGGAGATCAGAGCAGCAGTGTTTTGACCAGATCAAAAGCAAAAAGTCTAGCAATGGATGAAGAGGTATGTTTACTTTCACAGATTGAACCTTTAAGTGTTGAAGATGCTTGCAATGATTCTGATTGGAAGAATGAAATGAAAGAAGAATTAGATCAGATAATTAAAAATGACACATGGGAATTGGTTCCCAGACCTAGTGACAAAAATGTGATTGGAACAAAGTGGGTATTTAGAAACAAGATGAATCAAGATGGTACAGTAGTAAGAAACAAAGCAAGATTGGTATGTAAAGGATATGCATAGAGAGAATGAATAGACTACACTGATACATTTGCCCCTATGAGTAGCCTGGAAGCCATTACATTTTTTTTGGCATATGCAACATTCAAAGACTTTAAATTTTATCAAATGGATGTAAAATCAGCTTTTCTGAATGGTGACTTGAATGAAGAAGTCTACATAGAACAACCTGAAGGATTTAATCTTTTAGATGAACTAGACATGGTATGCAAATTAAAGAAAGCACTCTATGGTCTTAAACAGGCCCCAAGAGCTTGGTATGAGAGAATTGATGGTTATCTTACCAAGATTGGATTCAAGAAAGGAGCAACAGATTATATCCTATTCATAGGGGAGATACCTGATGGATTATTATTAGATGCCATATTTGTTGATGACATTATCTTTGGTGGTAATGACAAGCTCAGTACAACATTTGCAATAGAAATGCAAAATCAATTTGAAATGAGTATGATTGGTCCTATAAAATACTTTTTGGGACTAAATGTAAAACAAACAGATAAAGGTATATTCATTAATTAGTCAAAATATATGAAGGAAATATTGAAGACCTTCTAGATGGAAGACTATAAGCCAGTATGCATTCCCATGATAACAAGAAGAAAGCTTTCAAAAGATGATGATTCCATAGTAGTTGATAAGACATTTTATAAATCTATGATTGGTAAACTCATTTATTTAACTCAATCTAGACCTGAAATATCTAATGCAGTAGGCATTGTTGGAAGTTTTGCTGCTGAACCCAAGCAGAATTACCTAATGGCAATCAAGAGGATATTCAGATATCTAAAGGGAACTATAGACTATGGTTTATGGTATCCTAAATTAGAGAATGTAAAACTTCATGTGTATACAGATGTAGATTGGGTAGGATGTATTGATGATAGGAAAAGCACTTTAGGGGGAGAAATATTTCTTGGAGACAGGTTGGTTTCTTGGATAAGAAAGAAGCAAAACTATATTTCTTAGTCAACAATAGAAGCTGAATATGTTGTAGCAGCAATAAATTGTTCAACCATGGTTTGGATCAAGCAGATGGTTAAAGACTTTGGAATTCATGTTGATTATCCTATTGTTATTCACTGTGATAATACTAGCACTATCAACATGTCTAAGAACCCTGTGATGCATGCAAAGACAAAACACATAGAGATCAAGTACCATTTCTTAGGAGAAAAGGTTGTAGACAAAGAAGTAAAATTGGACTATGTGAACACAAAAGAACAGTTGGTAGATATTTTCAAAAATCCCTTATCAAAGGATACCTTTGAGTATCTCAGGGAAAAGTTCGGAGTAATTCTTTCTCCTGAGTCTGTTTAGAAGAAGAAACAAGATACATCAGTCATCAAGTGACTGATGAATGGTTGACTACTCTACTTCTAGAGTAGTACCTATGCCTAAAGACTTATGGAACCCTTTTCCATTGATGTCAAAGTGGGAGTGTATAGTAAGTGGGAGTATGTACTAAGGGGGAGCATATACTCTGAGGGAGGATATACATGGAACAAAAACATAGTTAGAGGAACCGCAGTAGTTTAGGGAAATCTTTGATGAGGATATTGAGAAGATTGTAAAAGAAAGAGGACACCATGAATAAAGGATGTTTTTGATATCATATGTTTCCATCAATGTCAAAGGGGGAGATTGTTGGAGATTTGATTATGAGCAGTTGATTGATTGTATGTTTTTCATTGATGACAACATATAATACACAGTAGTAATTCTATATGTACTTATCAGAATGATGACATGAAGACTTGCATGGTTAGATACATGTTTTTGACATGTTTATTATGTTATGTTCATACACGCAAATCTAGATATGATGTTTTAGTCAAGTTGTGTAATTCTATCATTGGCAGTTACAGTTTTGGAAGTGTATTTGTTCAGAGCTGACGTATGCAACATGTTTCTTGAGTTGTACCTATCTTCAGGATATGCGTGTATATATTCAAGATTAATTATGAGTTGATGATATTCATCTAAAGGTGCCAAATGTGTTTCAAGAAGATTGAAAAGTTAGAGTTAATTTGGTGAGGCCGACTTAGTGAAGCATCATGTCTATTCAGTTTATACTTGTGTAGTCATAATAATTCTTGTGTGCTTAGTAGAGCTGACAGGGATGTTATGAAGAGTTGTATCATAGGTCCCATGATCTCATACTTTGAGGAAGATACTTATAGCAAGTCAAATATGACACGCTAAGTGTGAATAATATGAAAAGAGAAAAAAGATGTACAGAGTAGATTATTAGAGTTGGTTCATTCATCAAGAGTCTATGTGAAGAAGAAGTGAATGATTGTAATACATTGGAACTCAACAAGGTAGTGGGTCTACTCTATAGTTCATCATTAGATATAGTGCATATTTGTTATACAGAAGGTTGTATCCTTCACCATCAAGCAGTGAGCTTTTGGACAGTGAGTCCACCACCCCTAATAGGGTTATTTGTAAAAGACTCCTAATAGGGTCTGACCCTTAACCAGGTCACTATACTTATTGCATTGTAAAGTACAACTCCTAACAGGGTTGAGATATCTTCTAACAGGGATTACTATAAACAAGTATAGTTCATTGTGGGTGCTAATTCCCATTGGGGTTTTTACCATTTGGTTTCCCTGTAATCAAATTGTGTGTTGTGTATTGTGTTATTTGATTAAGAATTTACTTTTTTGTATTCTGAAGAAAAGAATTAAAGTTACTGATTAATATGGAAAATGTTTATCTATTATGCAACATTTTGGCTATAAAGGAAATGGTCCCATAGGTGCGAATCATAAGGGATTGATTGCACCACTTGAAGATATTGGTCGCAAAACATGTGACTCTATAGGTATAGGCTTCCAGAAACTCACATTTCAGCTGTGGATAAACAAGTTTGTACCTCAAGAAGATAAGAAACCAACACCTGAAGAAACATTTAAAATTGAAGAACCTGAAGACAGCTCTAATGAGTTTCCTTATCATATTCCTCTAGACCTAGCGACATTCTTTGCTAAGCTAGATAAATTTATACCACATGTTAGTACAGTAGACACTGACATCAATTCTGATACCACCACTTCACTTGTTCCATTAACTTATGGGGAGTGGAAACAAATATACACTCTAAATCCTAGTCATCAGGGTGATTTATACATACCACCACACTTTCAAGAATAGTTTGACCAAGAATTCTAGTCACTTCTCATTACACAAGAGGCAGCTGATGCTACAAACACTAATGAGTTACCTAGGTCAAAAGGTTCTCACCTAACCATAGCAGAGGTTCTAGGTAGAACTCATCCCAACTGGGGACAAAGGGTTGATTGCACTCACATTCTTGACATGACACCTAATGATGAAACTGACTCGCATGAATATGAGTTCGACAACTTTTCACATGCCACTTCTGACAGAGATACAAATATAGCTAATTCATATGAAAACCTTCTCGAAGTAGGTGAATGGTCTAGTGTAGAGTCACCTGAGTCCAACTCCTTAGATTTTAACATGTCATCTACTATGGTCACTAGGAATCAAAGGAATTCAACTATACCTCTGGATGAGATCACTTTAGGTCTTGACTTGCTTGTCCATGCCTTTGATGATTATACCATGAACGCACTTGAACCTATCACCTGTCTTTCACTTTGCCATCCTAAGCTTATAGAATGGAACTCTACCTCCCCATCTAATGAAGTCCTTACGTTCTAGAATGATTACGCTCTTGCTTGTTACCTATATGTTGCCGAACCTGTAACATCTTCCACTAGCGAAGCAAGTGTCAACATGACTAAGGATGACATAAAGTATCTTAGTCACAAAATAAAAAGAAGGAAAAATAGGCACTCTGATGGTGAAAACCATATTGTGGTAGTATCAGAGCCTAAAATAGTCAAAATAAAAGACATATTCAAGGGTGAAAACCTCTCTGAGGTACCTGAGGATGAGATACTTAATGCACTCCCAAGTCATTTTTAGGAGAGATCATCTATGCTTATTGAACCAATTCAACCTATCAACTTGGGTACAGAGGCAGAACCTCAGATTATTCACTTGGCACAATCACTATCAGAGGCAGAAAGAGAGGAATTCACTACATTCTTCAGAAGCAAAAAAAAAAATTTGCATGGAATTATTCAGATATGCTAGGATTAGACCCTAATCTAATCGTGCACCATTTGTCCATTGCACTAGGTGTTAAGCCCGTCAAGCAGAAGCTTTGCAAAATGCATCCACATGTAGCTCTACTTGTCAAAGCTGAATTGGAGAAACTTCTTAAGGCAGTGTTTATCAGAGTAATTGATTATGTAGAGTGGATCTCTAATATTGTTCCAGTATCAAAACATGATAAATCTATAAGAATCTACACAGACTTCAGAGACTTGAATTTGGCATGTCCTAAGAATGATTTTCCTTTTCCTAATATTGATATGATCATAGATATGATGGTAGGGTATGAAATGTGCTCACTAATGGATGGTTTCTATGGCTATAACCAGGTAAAAATTGCACCAGAGGACCAAGAGAAAACTACATTCACATGTGCCTGGGGCACCTTCTATTGGAATGTCATGCCCTTTGGACTCAAAATGTGGGTGCTACATATCAGAGAGTTGTCACCACAATATTTCATGACATGATGCATAAAATAATAGAAGATTATGTGGATGACACTTTAGCTAAGAGCATGCACCAAAAGAAACATCTTGTAGATCTAGGTCCTATACTAGATTGTATGGAACAGTTCAGTCTGAGGCTTAATCCTAAGAAATGCGCATTTGGCGTAACATCTAGAAAATTTCTTGGCTATATCATCTCTGCCAAAGGCATTAAAGTGGACCCTGCAAAAGTATAAGTTATCATGGAAATGCCACCACTGAAAAATATCAGATGAATGAGAGGACTTCAAGGTTGACTACAGTCTATCTGGTGTTTTATCTCTCAATTGGTGGACAAGTCCCAACCATTTACCAAGACTTTTCACAAGGGTGTGGCTTATTAGTGGAACAAATACTATGATGAAGGGTTCACACAAATCAAATAGTATCTTGCAAACCCACCAATCTTGATGCCTCCCATTCATGGGAAGCCACTTATACTTTACATTTCTGCTACATATACATCATTGGGTATCTTATTGGCTCAAGAAGATCAGCACAACAAAGAGAGGGCTATCTATTACATTAGTCAAACTCTGGTCTCATATGAAACAAAATATTTTTCTATAGAGAAGGCTTGCCTAGTAGTAGTATTTGCTTCACAAAAATAGTGGCACTATATGTTGGCTCATACTACACGTCTAATTGCTTAAATTGATCCTCTGAAATATTTTCTTAGTAAAGCTACCCTCACAGGTAGACTAGATAAATGGGTCATGCTTCTCAGTGAATTTGATATCGAATATGTTGAAAGGAAAGCCATTAAGGGACAGGAAATAGTAGGTCAGTTGGCAGAAGCACCTCTAGTAGATCATTAACCATTGCACATTGAATTTCCAGATGAGTCCATATTACTTCTCACACATCGATCATGGACTATTTTTTTTGATGGTTCATTTACCCAACAGGGGTCAAGTGCTGGGATACTTTTCATCACACCTCAAAGGTACTCTTTACCAAAATCATAAAAGATGTTGTTTCCTTGTGCAAACAACATTGCTGAGTATGAAACCCTAATCAATGGTATGAAGATCGCCCTTGAGTGGTGAGTAGACAAACTCAATATTCTTGGAGATTCACAGTTAGTCATCAATCCAGTCAATGATATCTATCAGACAAAGGATGACAAGTTGGTGCCTTATAAATGGTTGGTTGATGACCTCAAAAAGTATTTTACTCACATCACATTTCAACAAGTTCCAAGGGCAGATAATAAAGAAGCAGATGCCATGGCTTCTCTTGCCTCCATGCTACAAATGCCTGAGAATGATTTTTGACATGAATTCCTAGTGGAGACATTACCCTACCCAGCCTATGATTCCCCTGATTCCCAGATAATCTATTCTATCATAGGACATGACTCATCTCACTACCATCATATATTTTCCTACCTTCGTGACCAGATTGTTCTGGACACTTCCTCCCAGAATGAGAAACGTCACTTAATCCACAGTGCTTCATGATTTGTCATCATAGATAATGACTTGCATAGACGTGGTCTAGACGGTACCCTCCTTAGGTGTTTAGAACCCGATGAGTCCAAATGTGCATTAGTAGAGGTGCATGAAGGGATCTGTGGGTCTCACTCTAATGGCCTAACATTGGCTCGTAAACTTATTAGAGCTGGTTATTATTGGCCAGATATGGAAAAGGAAGCTACACAGTTTGCTAAGTCTTGCAAACAATGTCAACTACATGGTAATTTGATTCACACTCCAGCCAAGGAGCTTATTCCCTTCATTACTTTCTGGCCATTTCAACAATGGGCCTTTGACTTGGTGGGTTAGATTTATCCCTTGTCCTCCAATGGACATAAGTTTATAATCATAGCTACAGACTATTTTACCAAGTGGGTTGAGGCAGTCCCTCTCAGTGTTGCCAATGGAAAAATAGTAGCTATGTTCATTCTCAACTACATCATCTATAGACATGGGGTACCCTCAGCAATAATCAATGATAATGGGGGAAAATTCAAAAATATAGATTTGATAGAGCTGTGCTCTAAGTTTAAAATTACTCAACATTGGTCTTCCATCTATTATCCTCAAGGTAATGGACAGGTGGAAGCATCCAACAAGATAATCCTTAAAATCTTGCATCGCACAGTACACAAATCCGGATGAGATTGACATCTCTGGATCAATCTAGCTCTCTAGGAATACAAGACAAGCATAAGAACACCAATAGGGGCTACTCCCTATGCTTTGGTTTATGGAGCAGATGTTGTGCTACCAATTGAGGTTGAGATTCCTTCTCTTTGATTCCTCTGAAAGGCCTCATTACTGATGAAGATAATAGAATATCTTGGCTACAAGAGCTAGAATTAATTGATGAACGTTGCCAAGTGGCATTTGATCACCTTAGAGCATACCAAAAAAGGATGTCCAAGAGCTATAACAAGAAGGTTAGACCAAGGGATTTTCAAGCAGGTGACCTTGTTTTGAGGGAGAACCCTAAGAATCAGCAACATCGGATCCAGAAAGGGAAGTTTGAACCAAATTGGCTCAGTCCATATATTGTTACTGGAGTGTTTGGTTCTGGTACCTATCAACTTTCTACTACTGAAGGAGAACAACTCAAAGAGCCCATCAATGCTCTTCATCTGAAGCGGTTCTACAGCTGAGACATCTTCAGTATGCTCCTGTATATACTAAAGTCCTAAAAAATTTCTAAACATCTAAAAAAGTCTTGAAAAAATTATCATCTTAGTGAAAACCTAGCAATAGGTGCTTTGATGTATCTCCCAAAAAAATCATATATTCCAAAAAAACAAAAAAAAATTAAAAAAATTGAAAAATACAAAAAAAAGAGAAAAAGAGAAATGGTGCCATTGATGAAAACCTGGAAAATAGGTGTCATGGTAGCAAAAAAAAGAATTTCTGCCAAGAAGGTGAAAACTTGGTAAACAGGAACCTCTTGTTCCACAATGCTATATCTATAGTAGCATCACTTGGCTTTACGCATTTGTTTTCCTGCATTACTGCTTTCCTTCTTTCATACTTGCATTTGCTTTCAGTTCTCGTCAAGACACCAACTCACATGGATTGAAACTGGTCATATTCTCAGGGCAATCCTCCTAGTCTTGGGGGCATTATCCTATTAATTTTTTGGTCTACTTCATGATAGTCACTAGTGGTTCTCACTACGTTTTCCTACTGTCACTTAGCTTATACTGCATTCTCTCTTCTTGAGAATCTCCCTAACATCAGTCACCAGTGGTTCTCACTGCGTCTACCTACTAATGTCTAGCTAGTCCTATGATCTCTTCACTAGAGAATCTCTCTCACGTCAGTCACCAGTGGTTCTCACTGCATTTTCCTACTATCACTATACTATTGAGATTTCTCACATTCATTATAGTTGGAGTTATACTTAAATGTGCTATCTATCGATACTCAGTCTTGATGTTTCTTTTCTTTAGCTTGTACATATCTTTCGGTCACTTTTGTGACACTCTGGTTCTTTTGTGAACCCTCCTAACTTGACATTTGTTTAATGCCATATGCTTGGACAAAACCAAATCTCATTTGTCCTTGCAACATACGTCAAGTCAGTCATTGTTACTTGGGGGCATGGGTCCCCCATTTGATCACATCTTTGGTTTACACCTGAGTTAGTAATCTTGTCACTTCTCAAGGACAACTCACTACTGACACAAACTGGTGTTTTTCAACACCACCATAAATAATTTTTTTTAACACTATCTTTGGACACATCTATGTTTTTTAACACACATCAGATATCTCAAATGTAAACATCTATCGATAACAATCAAACACAATGCACTCACAAGCACAACGGTGTTTTTAAACACCTCTAAACATGAACACATTCACAAAACTTTGAAACTGGCTGAGCTATGCTTGAATACTTTTTTGTATGTTGTCTATTCTCATGGATTTCATTGACATTTCCTTTGTCTACTACTTGTTGGTGTTGTCTCGATGATCTGACAATGTCAAATAAACAGGGTGTATGTGATAAGAGCTCCCGCACTAAGGTGGAAAATCCTCACATCCCTCGATCTTGTTTATTTGCACACCATGGTGAGGTCGGTACTATTTCCTTGTTTACTATTGCTCTATTTGTTATTGCTTTGTTTTTTTATGCATGATTGCACTCATGGTTATCTTGGCTTTGAAAGCCTCGATACTGGTGTACTCTTGCAACATTAACTGGAAATGATGTTTAGGTCATCTTGGCTTTTGTGCCCTGGTGCTTACGTTCATTTCCTACATTTTATCTAATGCAAGTCATATTCATATCCTTATGGTTGCATTGTGGTGCCAGTAAGGGTTGTATTGACTTCGCTGTTCCAAAAAAAAAAATGCTCAATGATAATGATTATATGATGGGTCTCACAACCATGTCCTAGAGTTGCACTTTCACATTGCATCTAGTATAGGATTGCATTTTCATTCTAGGCTTGCATTGTGGCAGTAATTCGGTGTTCTCTTTATTGCATTCTTCTGGGTTCATACATTGGGGAGTTCTTCATTGTCCTGGTTTCATCAATACTACACAGGTGTTCGATCCTCGCTCTTGATTTTTCACATATTCTTTTGGTTAGCATTTGTCGTCCTCCATGAGATGTGAGTACCATATACATATTAATATTCACAACTCATTATCATCTACACATTACATTTGCATTTCTCTTTCATAATTGCATTCACATGAATCATCTACATACATACATATATGTGCATTTCATACATTTACATATATTCCAAACATATTAATACATTTGCATACATTCTAATCATCTACAACATCTAAGCATATAGGACACATCTCATAAAAGACAATATACAATATGTGATCATACCAAAAGACGAGCTCATATATATATATATATATCCAATGTGTCAATACAAATACAAATGGTGCTACTCAAGCATGATCTATCTCAAAAGGGTGATATACTTACATGGATGCCAATGCATTAGATATATCCTATGATCTCATCTATCTATCTATCATAAACTAACTCTAGCCCTCTCCCTCGTCACCTAGAGGGGGTGGAGGTGGGGCCCTATCTGGTGGTGGTGGCACCTGTGCACCTTGTGACCCTCTGGCATACATTGAGAATCTCACCACCTGGGATGCCTCATCAGGCACCGCCCCTATATACAACACATAGTAATACACCACTTGAGTAGTCTGGTGATGTACCTCCTCTTGCACTTTCCGGAGCTGCTCTTAGAGATCCTATATCTCTCGATCTCAGTCTAATAATCATGCATCTCGCATGGCCACCTATATAGTCAAGTCTCCAACCTATCTCGAGAGCTGTCTAACTCTCTCTTGAGATGACCACTGTGGATCCTGTGCTATATCCTATGCAGGCTGATCCTCCTGCATAGGATCCTCATGTTGTACCTCCTCCTGTAATGGTACTTGCTTCTCCTCAGTTGTGGGCTCAATAGTATATCATCAGGACTGTCTCGTGATACCACAACCACTGGCCCCAACATCCATCCCCATCTATCAGGATATCTACCTATACTGTCTGGGGTCCTGGACCCTGTTGTACTCCTGGCTGTACACCCCGCTGTGGTGGGGGCATCTGCATCTACTGTACCACCTATGGCTGAATGACCTATGGTAGTATAACCTATGCTCAGCTTGCTATGCCAACTGGATCTGTAAACCTCAGGAATGGATGGGTCATAAAGTACTCCCTATACTCAGCGGTCATGCCGCCATCTACCACATCTCTTAGGTAATATCACTAAACTGGGACCAATGCGCGAATATCTATCATGGTGCGTCCCTGGTCTAGCTTCATAAGCTAGCCCCTCTTGATCTCTTCTGTAAATTGGGTGTATGCCATATACTCCTGAGATATGTCCTATAGGCGACTGAACTGCCGCCATACCCGCTTCTACAGGAATCTCTCAATAATAGTGATCGTGCGACCTATCATCACTCATGAAAAAAACATGTGACTCAGCTACTCTGCAGCATCATCCCAAGCCTCTGTGAGTCTCCATGGCCTCCAAACTACTGCAGCTAAATTTTTGAGCTGGGCTCACCACTGATCTACCTTACCTAGTGCTGGCTGGGTAATCATGCCCCTGTATCAGCAAATATAAGGCTCTAATGGCTGCCTCATATCCTCGCATATAGGCCTAGACATGGGAAGACGCTCCCAGGCCCATACTTGTAAAACAAAAACTCCTGCTGCCATGCTCTTCACCTCTCGATAGTTGATCTCATGCATCTCATGATACATGTGTGCTAACATGCACTAACCCCATCTGTAATGTCAGGGCCATGCCAACATCTGCTAAAGCATCCTGCCCCAGCCACACTCTAGACCATGTTGTCCATGATCTGGCTTCAGGTAACAACCCAGGAAGCAGGCTAGAACCATTGGTAACCTATGGGTAGGTCCATACTCACTAATCAGATCCTCCCACGGGATTGCCCTCCCCATAATGAGGTCATCTTGAAAGATCTCCCTCAATGCTACTGTCCCCAACCTGGGTTGTGTCTCATACTCTACTCTAGTACCATGGAAAGGTATCTTCAGGATCTGATAGATGTCCTGAGGAGTCACCGTCATCTCCCCCTATGGTAGATAGAAGGTGTTCATTTCTGAATGGAAACGCTCAACCAATGCTCCTAACAATCCATGATTTACTCGAATCTTGGGTACATCACATAGTGAACTCAAACCTAGAGTACCTAGATGCGTTGTCTCTGCATCATCTAACTATGATACCAATCTGCTAATGGCCGGGTGGTGTGATCTGAAAGCAATGTCCAGAAAGTCAACCTACAAGACATGCAAACAACAGTACACAATTAGTAATCTGAGATAATCAAAGTGTAATGAGACAAATAAGCTTTAAAGACATCCTAAAGACAGTAACAATGCTGATGCACGAGCTATTGGATGCGATGCAAACTGATTTCATGTTCTTATTGACCACTTTTTCCCATGCAAAGAAGTAGATTTTTGTGCAAAAAAGTTTTTTGGGTCTTGCGACATTGACCTTTTGCATGAACTTAAATGACCAGTCACACATGAAAACACCATCTAGAAGGGTTTCTTGTGCAAACATGAGTACTCTCCCGCGCGAGATTCCTCGCCAAATGGTGCAAAATGCAGTTTCGTTACGCAAGATTTCCCTACGGGCCACGCGAAGAAACTACTTCTTCACGTGAAGACCCGTGACTCATTTCCTAAAAATGCAAAAAAAATGAGAAAAATTGACAAAAATTGAAGAAATTTGAAATGCAGAGAGGTTTATCGACTACTTACAGGAGGTCCGTATGCTGCGGGCCGGCTGTGCCTCCTCGATCGCTCAAATCAGTGCGTGCTGTAGGGGACCACCATTTTTTTTCACTCAGAGCTTAACTCACAAAATTCAAAAGGTTGAAATGATTTGAAAATGACCTTTCCGTCCTTATATAGGTTTTGACCTAATTTTTCAAAGTGCTCTGTTTTGCACAAAAACTTCACCATTACCTAATTTGACCGCTCTGAATCCATTTTCATGATCGAAATCAAAATCTAACACTTCTATATAGCTCAAAATTGCATTTTAAAATTTTTGGGACCGACGCGATCGAACGCTTGTGCAGTCGACCTTCTGACATCACTTTCTTATTAGAATATTATCTTATCATCATTTTCTCAAATCCTTGACTTTTTTCCTCAAAAGTCAAACTTGGTCAACCAGACATTTAAATCACTCAAAATTGATTCTGAATCTTTCAAATTCTTCCATAATCTATTCCGAGTTCTTCTTTGATCTCTAATTCAACATCTATCTGAAATTTTTCGCTCTCCATCATCATATGATGTGTCATCTTTCCATTTCGCTCCCGAGGGGGCAGGATGATTACATCATTAAATCTATTCCAATCAATCTGATCTAATTTTCAAAAGTCTTCATTGCTAGGGGCATCTCATCACTTGGGGCATGTTTAGTTTTTTGTACTTCATAGTCAAAACTAGATACTCCACAATCAATAAGGGCATCTTTGTTCCTTACATCTTGTCATCTATTAAGTATTTGAGCAATCTAACTCAAATTCTTGAGGATCAAGCTCTGTTCTGGAGATGGTTCTCGAAAAACTATTTTTGGGACAGGTATCGGGGCAATCTAACCCTGACTACTGATAATCAAGCTTTGTTTTGGAGATGATTCTGAACCTCTATTTACTATCTTTTGAGACAGGAATCAAGGCATTCTAACCCTGACTCCTGAAGGTTGGGCCTCGTTCTGAGGACAGTCTTGTGAAAGATATCAATCCAACTAGTGTCTGGGCAATCTAACCTAGATTTTGAGGGACTAAGCTTCATTCTAGAGATAGTCCTAAAATCTCTATTGATTATCTTGTTGGATAGGTATCGGGGCAATCTAACCCTAACTCTTAAAGGTTGAGCCTCGTTTTGGGGACAGTCTTGTGAAAGATATCAAATCTATTAGGTATCAGGGCATTCTAACCCAGATCCCTAGAGATCAAGCTTCGTTCTAGAGACAATCCTCAAAAACTCTATTTGACTGATGTCTCGGCAACCTAACCTAGACTTCGGAGAGTCAAGCTCTATTCTGGAGATGGCTCTGAAATCTTTGCATCATCAATTTTCAAATGTATTCTTTTGTGCTTCAGGCATCAGACTTTTCTTTGAATAAATGCGCTACTCGCACATCAATTCAAAGAGGGGAAAAATGTAACACTCCCAAATTGGCGTCTTGTAACCCTAACCAATTTTGTTGCATTTGTCACTCTTCTAGATCATCTAAGTCCTATTGTACTAGGCAATTCTGAGTCTTGACTGACTCTACTCGACCTAAGTGTCAAATGTAGAAAATCCTAAATCTGCATTAATCATACATCATATTTAATTCCTAAATAGCTATTTAGCTAAACAAACCTTATGATTGAATTAATTTAATTAATAAAGTCCTAGCACTTTAATTAAATTAAATTCACCCTCTTTAGCTAAAGACACATGAAAAAGGAATAAAATGATATTTAATTATTAAATAAATATCCTCATTTTCAATAATTGAATTTAATTATTCAGATAATTGAGAAAAAGAATTTATGAGGTCATATTTATTTAATTAATTGGATAATCTCTGAAAAATCTTTCTCCTGTTTAGAATTGGAAACTTTTCTTTAATTATACTTTAAAGAGAGAGAAAACAGATAAATCAAATAAAACAATTAAAATCAAAGAAAGAAAATAGTTAAAACAAAGAGAAAACTGTTGGCAAGTTGACTTCCTGAGGAAGCGTGACTCATTTTGTGTTGTCAATCATGGCAACAAAGTCATACTTAAGTTTTGTTATGAAAAACAAAATGACTAAGTGTGAAAACAGGGCAGATAGACACATACAGAGATTAGTACATCAGCGCACGTGTTAGAGATCACACTAGAGCATGTGTGCTTAGGTATATACTCTATGGTGTATATACATGCTAGATCCAGACACGCAGAGTATAGAACATTAGTATAAAAAAGTTACAGGCAGATCAGTAGACCTGTAGTCTAGGAAACAGAGCATGGAAGCCGACTACAATTTTGATTAGCATGAATGATTTTTGAATGTAATGGCTAAGTGCCTTTATTTATAAGTTTGTATTAATGTAATTAATGTTGTAGTAAACATGCTTAGGCTAACTTGTTCAGAAGCATTGTATATTTTGGTTTAAAGGCCGACTAGTGGTATATTTTGGGTCGCACCTATTCAATTGTAAACATATAAGTATGTAATGTAATTTTATGTTACAAGTGTCAATTATTATGTATGAGGAAGATACAAATGAGCAGTATAATGAATTTAGTAGATGATATAGCTCTTTAAAGGAGTAAGAGCCTTCGCGCATACAAGGAACTGATCAGACAACAATGTCATTATAGTAGTTCACTTTTGATATAGTGCATATCAACATTCAGAGGGTTGTAGCCTTCATCTTATTGGGAAATGAGCCTAGGAAGTGAGCCATATACCTTTAACAGGGTTTTGTAAAAGACTCCTAACAGGGTCAGACCTTT
>MU226895.1:1092145-1129344 GCA_018584345.1 Thuja plicata
TTTCCCCCCCCCCCCCCCTCTCAGTGTTTCTAACGATTGGTATCAGAGCTCTGGTCCTCTAAAAGAAAGTTTAACCACTTTAGGAGATCATGGACTCAGATGAAGTGAAACATTTGAAAAAGAATCTTGAAGCTGCTCTTGAAGATCTTGACAGATCTGAGGAGGAAAATGAAGAACTAAGATTGAAAAATTATGGCTCTCAAAAACTTATTAAAAGGCTAAGAAAAGATCTGAAAGATTTTTCTACAAGTGATCTAGGAAAGATGGTCAAAAAGCTTAATGAAGAGATTAAATCTCTAAAGGATAAACTTGAAGATCTATAGGAACAAATTACAAATAGCCAAAACACCATTGAAGACAAGATCAAAGAAAGCAAACAATTGGAAGATGAACTTCTACAGGCAAACATGAAAGTCTTGGAATTGGAAAACATGAAGAAGAAGTTGGAATCTAAATTAACAGAAGCAAAAGACAAGATTGATAAACTTCACACAAGTTCTGATTTAATTCAATCCCAGCTCAATGTGCAAAGGAAAAAATGGAACACTACTAGTCTTGGATTAAGTACAACACAGTATGAAATCAAATCATCACAAGAGAGATAAAAAACACTTGAAGCATCTTCAAAAGCTAAGAAAGTTGAAGATACTATAGAGGTTATTTCTGAACCACCTAAAAGAGAAATCAAGCAAGTTAATAGAACTTGTTATGCATGCAATAAACATGGGAATTTGGAAAGAGATTGCAAAGAGGTAAGACCTTTTAAAGGTTATTGTTACTCCTCTAATAAGTTTGTTCATAGGGCTATACATTGCAGAACAAGTCATAAGAATCAACATTAGCAAAATCATAGAAGTATGAATCAAAACAATCAACTCTCAAGAAATTTGTAGAACATTACATGTCAGATATGCAACTACAATGGAACCACAGTAAAGAAATGCAACATGATGAGAAAGAACATCTAACCTCCTATCATTTGTCACACATGTGGAAAGGCTGGACATATCACAAGGTTTTGCAGATCCAAAACTCAAAAATAAGAGGATCCTAAAAAATCATTATTTGAAGAGAAAGGAGAAGTCAATTTTGTCTCAACAAATGAAGATTCAAACAAAATATGGGTTGAAGTTAAGAAGGACAATAATGTTGACAAAGTAGTTGATGCATCCACAGTGAACACACCCTCTATAATAGACCTTCTTGGTCTAAGGGGGAGCTATTATAGCTCAGGACCCCTGCGTGGTTGGTGTACTCACTTCTAAGTATGCACCTTTGGATTCATGGTTAAAAGCACAGATTACATCTATATGCATTCATGCTTTATCTAAATTGCTAAAGAACTTGAACAGATTCATGCACAAGTTAAAATTGAGAAAACTATTGAAACTCAAAAGAAGAAGCAAAAGAAAAATGAGGAGAGTACCTCTACGCCTACTACAACAATTGATCTAGATACATCTCCACCTTATTTACCTAGCAAGAAGACTAGAGGAAGAAAACAAGCACCTACAAATCACCCATCCTCAAGGAACACTCAGAGCAAAGCTAAGAATATTCAAGCTCCACCTGAGGTAGGATTTAGACCTAGTCTAAATATTTTGAGAAACAAGATTGTTAATGAAGGAAGATTAGATGCACTCTCCAAATTCTAGGACAAGTATCAAGAAATTGATAAGACTGAGATACACTCTATGATCATATCTCATATGATCAGGTTCAAAAAGACAGTTCTTGAACTCAAGATAATAATACCGGATCAGTTATGGAACTTGTTGGAGATAATGAAAAGACATGCAATTGAGGAAGACATGAGGATGAGAGAAAAAACATTGGATACTCTTCTTCCTGTATGCTCACATGATGAGAAGGCTATATTATTAGATCTGGTGAAGCCTCATCTCCGAACTAAGACAAGGACTCTACAAATTATGAACAAGGAGTATGAACAGATTGGTAAGGAGAATGAAAATGCATTTTCACAAGTTTTTATGGATAGACACATGTATCCACCAATGGTGCCTACAGTAAAAGTTACTCCAGCTCCTCCCAGATAGGCTACAAAACCAATAATTCAGATTGGGCCTATAACATGTCCATAGGTTTTAGCACCCACAGTGACAATAACTTCTGATACATATAAATATTTAGAAGACACTATAGTATTTGACAATGTCAAGATATCCATGACTGCATCTGAAAAAGATATGGATAAAGTTGATGAAGCATTTGTAAACAACGAAGAAATGAACACTGATGATACCGCCGCACAACAAGATGAAGTTCCCATCAATGATCAAGTTGACACAAATGAAGAAACTCAAGATGATATGCAAGGTGACAAGACACTGATAAAAGAGAAACCAGTGAAGGTTGAATGCATGGATACCAGTTAGAACACTATATTCTCACCATCCACTCAACCATCTACCTCATTGTTGTCAAGGTTAACTCCTGACTCAGCAAGTTTAGATGCATGGGGAGAAAAAGGCCTAATAAAAATTAGCGTCCTTGCCATGGAAAAGGTAAAAGAGAAACATGTGATGAGGAACCCTCACTTTGTGGAATCAATAAACATTTTGAATGAGTTAGTTCCTACTAATAAGAAAGTTGCTAAAGTTCAAATAGTTGAACATGTGGATAGCATACTGACAAACTTCAAAACACATTTCACTAGCTTAGTAGAATCAGCTACTAAGATTGCAGAAAATGAATACAAGAAGGAGAGACTAAATCAATTGGTAAAGAACTTTACCTTAGATCTGAACTCCCTAAAGATTGGGCAATATATACTTAAAGAGTTGGTAGCAAAAGGAAAGAAGGTTATTGCAAACTGTATGGACAGAGTAAAGCTCACCTCTGAGCACACTATAAAGATAGCAGAAGCAAAAGAAATGGTGGATAACATAAGAAAATCAGTTGAAAACTCAACGCAAGATATGAACATATGCAATAATGTCTATCAAGGTCAGCTGGAAAAAATTGAGAAGGCAAAACTGGACATTAGCAAGATCGGAATAAGACAAACTCAGTTGAGGAATGCACTTGCGCCATCTCTAGCAGTTCTCAATGAGAACATCAAATAGATTGATAACACCATACAGACATATGATCAAGGTCCTTTCATGGATCTGATAAAAATGGAGAAATTGACATATGCTTTATGCGCACATCTTCAAACAGTTGATGGAATGAAAGTCTTTTGGCAGAAAGAGATTCAATCTCTTCAAGTTGTGTACCCAGAAGTCTACATGGAGTAAGTATGTTGAAGACTTACATTTTTTTCACATCTTTGTCATTAATGTCAAAGGGGGAGTAGTATAGAATGTGTTTATGTGGAGAAGTATATATGTATATATCATTAAGTAATATGATATACAGTCATTTTTGTATGAAGTAATTTTGAGTACATTAGCCACATTCCTTTGTTGCCATAAATGACAAAGTGGGAGATTGTTGGCAAGTTGACTTCCTGAGGAAGCATGACTCATTTTGTGTTGTTAATCATGGCAATAAAGTCATACTTAAGTTCTGTTATGAAAGACAAAATGACTAAGTGTGAAAACAGGGCAGACAGACACATACAGAGATTAGTACATCAGTGCACATGTTAGAGATCACACTAGAGCATGTGTGCTTAGGTATATACTCTATGGTGTATATACATGCTATATCTAGATGCGTAGAGTAGAGAACATCAGTACGGAAAAGTTATAGGTAGATCAGTAGACCTGTAGTCCAGGAAACAGAGCATAGACGTCGACTATAGTTTTGATCAGCGTGGATGATTTTGTAATGTAATGGCTAAGTGCCTTTAGTTATAAGTTTGTACTAATGTAATTAATGTTCTAGTAAACACACTTAGGCCAAATTTTTTGGAAGCATTGTATATTCTGGTTTAAAGGCTGACTAGTGTTATATTTTGGGTTGCTCCTATTCAATTTGAAACATATAAGTATGTAATGTAATATTATGTTACAAGTGTCGATTATTATGTATGAGGAAGATACAGATGAGTAGTATAATGAAGTCAATAGATGATATAGCTCTTTAAAGGAGTAAGAGCATTCACACATACAAGGAACTGATCAAACAGCAGTGTCATTGCAATAGTTCATTTTTGATATAGTGTATATCAACATTTAGAGGGTTGTAGCCTTCATCTTTTTGGGTAGTGAGCCATATACCTTTAACAGTGTTTTGTAAAAGAACAATAACAGGCTCAGCCCTTTAACCAGGTCATTGTACTCAAATTGTAAAGACTGCTTCTAATAGGGCAAAGGAACTTTAACAGGTTCATTATACCTAGTACAATATTTGTGGGTACTAATCCCCACCAGAGTTTTCCTCTAATCAAGGTTATTTGTAATCATATCATGTGTTATGTTTTCTTGTGTTATGATTCTTTGGATGCATATTTGTTTTATGTTTAATTGGCTTAAATATAATAAATAGCTAAACACTGATTCACCCCCCTCTCAGTGTTTCTAACAAAAACAATTTATTGTATTCTTTTGAATAAAGCTTTCTATTCTGAACTGGCTTTTCTATCTATTTTATTTCAAAAAAGAAAGTTTCTATTCTAATCATCTCTGAGTCTATAAAAGAACTCTCATTCTTCATTCAAAACCCCCACTCATTTTCCATGCATTGTTAGAATACTGAATTATTGTCACATTTCTTAATAATCTCATATAGAATAATTTCATTATTGCAATAGATTACTTTCAATTTCTAGAATAATTGCATTGAAATCATGCCTTAGATTAATCTCACATCTTTCAATTCTTAGAATAACTTTGCATTGTATTGCATTCATGGAGAACAATCCTTCATTCTTAGATTGGTCTATGGTTGTGAGACTCTCGTTCTGAGAGCTATTTTGAAAACCTCATCTGGATAGAAGGCAATAGGTCGAATCATGCAGCCATATAGGATGAATAATGTCATTTTTAGTCTTGTGTGTATCTGATGAAGAAGGACTATGTTGAAGTGTATGGTGAATTAACAAGGCTAAATTTACTACATACATTTTTCTTAATTGGATCTGAACAAGAAGATGAATCATGCTACACCCAAATCATTATACTTTTTGATTCCTTATACTTTCTACAAGAAAATCCCTTAACCTGGTAGAATTTAATAGGTCTAAATTGTAAATCCTCTAATAGGGTGACTCTTGAACTAGGGTCTGATATCCTTTAACAAGGTTACTCCTAACATGGTAAAGCTCCTAATAGGGCTAGAGGTAAATACCTTAACCAGGTGACTCCTAACATGGTCTTCTCCTAACCGGGCATCATTATAAGATACTAACAGGGCTAGGCCTTTAATAGGGCATATCTCAAAAGTGTGAAAATACTTGTGGGTGCTAATCCCCACCATGGTTTTCACCCTTAATCAAGGTTTCCATTATAAAAATACTGGTGTCACTTTGTTGCATGTGTGGATGTTTATTTGGTTACTATGTTTATTGTATGCATAACTCTTAAGTTGATGACTATGGTTTATGGTGTTGAATGAATTGAGAAAAGTTTCAGATCTGATAGATCACTGATACACCCCCCTCTCAGTAATCTTGGACCTTATATTATTAAAATTATTTGCAAGACAAATGACACCACAAACAATAAAAATACCTTAACATCAATCTACAAATTCCAAGTAATAGTAAAACTGGATCATCAAACTTAGTAGTATCAGTAACAATAAGCAATTTTAGTAGTTCCAAACCATCAAAATCAACACAAGAATAAATTTCAAACACAATATTATGATTAGTATTAAAAAACCAACTGATATCATTCAGACCAAAGGAACTACAGGTGTATAACATATTATAAATCATCTTCACAAAAGCAAGTTTTGTTGGTGTTTGAAAATGTTTATTCTATTTATAAGAAACCAATATACCTTGAGAATGATATTGGGAGTGGTTAATTTCAAGTATGAGATCTCTACAAGGTAACTTGACCAACCGTAGAACAAGACTGTCCTCTACTCTTTTGTCTCTACAAAACCAAGGCAGGGTGCACCTAGTCTAGACAAATATTTAACTTTCACAACTCACTATAACTCTAGATGATTACAACAGATTAATGGAAAGAAAGTGTGAAATGATAACCACTCACTCAGTGAATCTTCTCTGCCATGTAGGAATACAACCAAAAACCACAAAACTTAAAAGGACTAGAATGATTTTGATGTTTTTGATAGGGTATAATGTAGCCCAGTGTATTCAGATATGTATCAAAATAGAAAATATTGATTACTGAACAGTGCTTTATACATTGGGCAATGATTCTAGTTCAAATACAAGAAAAATAAACTAACTATTGTCAAGGACTTCAAAACCATAAATATAGATAACTCTAGTTCAAACACTTCTTATTAATCCTTATATAGAAAATACCCAAAGAGTCCATGTCTTATCCAAAGCAGATTTTAATATGATCCTTGATCAAAACTATGGACTAAAACATATACATAAATAAATTCTTGTTGGCAAGTTGACTCCCAGGGAGTATATGGCTTATTTTTGTGTTGTCATTATGGCAACAAAGTCATATGAAGTTTTGATAGTAAACTATGAAGTGAAAATTGACTAAGTGTAGAAGACAGAATAGAACAGTGACTTGCAATCGATCAGGGCATCAACGCACGTGCGTACGACCACATCAAGATATGCGCATTCAGACTTAAGCTCTATGTTATGTTTTTATGCTTATCCTATACATGCATGGTATGGAATGTCTGTACGGACAAGTTACAAAAAGAACAATTACACTAGCACATCAAAATACAGAGTATGAAGCCGAATTCATAATTTTGATTAGCGTGTAATCTTTTGTTATGTAAAGGCTAAGTTCCTATTGTAATAATTTTTTAATAATATATTAAACATTATTGTAAACATGCTTAAGCCAATTTATTAGGAAGCGTTGTGTATTATGTTTTTGGGCCAACTATGGTCTTGTTTTGGGTCGCGTCTATTCAGGCATAAAGATATATATATGTAATGCAAAGATACATTTGAAGTGTCATAAAAATAATGAGAGAAGATGTATAGCAGAGAAGTATGAAGATATCAGTATGAGATAGAGCCCTTAAAGAAGTTAAGAGAATAAGTGCATAACTGGAACTGATCAGAAATCTGTGTCACATACAAAAATTCACTTTTGGATATAGTGCATAACTATTCTCAGGAGGTTGTAGCTTTCTTTCTCTTTGAGAAGTGAGCTCTTGGATAGTGATTCCTCACCCCTAACAGGGTTGTTTGTAAAAGACTCTTAATAGGGTCAGACCCTTAACTAGGTCATTGTACTTACATTGTAAAGACTACTCCTAACGGGGAAAACAAACTCTAAGAGGTTCATTATACTAGTGCAATATTTGTGGGTACTAATTGTTGGCAAGTTGACTTCCTAAGGATGCATGACTCATTTTGTGTTGTCATCATGGCAACAAAGTCATGTTTAGTTTTTTTCATGAAAGACAAAATGACTAAGTATGAAAACAGGGTAGACAAAGATACTCACTGATCAGCACATCAGCGCATGTGTGAGAGATTGAGTCAGCGTATGTGCATTCAGATATAAGTTGTATTACATGTGTACATGATACAACTAGACACACATAGTATGGAACAATAGTACGACAAAGTTACAGGAAGATCAGTAGACCAGTAGTCCAGAAGATAAAGCATGGAAGCTGACTACTATTTTGATCAGCATGAATTATTTTGTAATGTAATGGCTAAGTGCCTTTGGTTATATTTTTTTAATGATGTAATTAAAATTATAGTAAACACGCTTGAGCCAACTTGTTCGGAAGCATTGCATATTTTGTTTTAGGGCCGACTAGTTTTTTGTTTTGGGTCACGCTGATTTGGATATGAACATATAAGTATGTAATGTAAAGTAATGTTACAAGCGTCGATTATAATGTAAGAGGTAGATACAAAGGGATAGTATAATGAAGTTAGTATATGATATAGCTCTTTAAGAGAGTAAGAGCATTCGCTCATACACGGAACTGATCAGACAATAGTGTCATCATAGCAGTTCATTTTGATATAGTGCACATCATCTTTCAAAAGGTTGTAGCCTTCATCTTATTGGGCAGTGAGCCATATACCTTTAACAGGGTTTTGTAAAACACTCCTAATAGGGTCAAACCTTTAACCAGGTCATTGTACTCATATTGTAAAGACTTCTTCTAATAGGGCAAAGGAACTCTCACAGGGTCATTATACTTAGTACAATATTTGTGGGTACTAATTCCCACTGGGGTTTTCCTCTGATCAAGGTTTCCCTGTAATCATATCATGTGTTATGAGTTCTTATGTTAAGCTTCTTTCTATGTATGTTTGATTTATGTTTAAGTTGCTAAAAAGTAATCAATAGAAAAACACTGATTCACCCCCCCTCTTAGTGTTTCTAACAATTGGTATCAGAGCTTTGGTTCTCAGCAAATAAGTTTAACCACTTGAGGAGATCATGGACTCAGTAGAAGCAAAACATTTGAAAAATAATCTTGAAGCAACTCTTAAAGATCTTGATAGATTTGAAAAAGAAAATGAAGAACTTAGACTGAAAGTTGATGGCTCACAAATGCTTATCAAGAAACTAAGAAAAGATTTAAAAGATTGTTCTACAAGTGACTTAGGGAAAATGATCAAAAAGCTCAATGAAGAGAATATGTCTCTAAAAGATAAAGTTGAGAATTTCGATGAACAGCTCACAGACAGCCAAATTGCTATTGAAGAAAAGATCAAAGAAAGAAAACAACTAGATGATGAACTTTTAAAAGCAAACATGAAAGTTCTGGAATTGGAAAACATAAAAAAGAAGTTGGAATCTAAATTAATAGAAGCAAAGGATAAGATTGATAAACTCCACACAAGTTCTGATTCACTTCAATCTCAACTCAATGCACAAAAGAAAAAAGGCGACACTACTAGTCTTGGATTCAATATAACACAAACTAAAGTCAACTCATTACAAGAAAGAGAGAAACCTCATGAAGCATCTTTAGAAGCAAGGAAAGTTGAAAATGTTGAAGAGATTAAAGCAAATCTACCAAAAAGGGAAATCAAGCAAGTTAAAAGAACTTGTTATGCATGCAACAAACATGGTCATTTGGCAAGAGATTGCAAAGAGGTAAGACCCTTTAATGGTTATTGTTTCTCTTGTAATAAATTTGGTCACAGGTCTATACATTGTAGAACAAATCAAAGAAATCAGTCATAACAAAATCAAAGAAGAATGAATCAAAACAATTAGAGAAATCAACCTCAAAGGAATCTGCAGAAAATTACATGTCAGATATGTAACTACAATGGACACATAGCAAAGCAAAGCAGGATGATGAACAAGAGCATCATACCTCCTATCATTTGTCACACATGTGGAAAGGCTGGACACATCTCAAGGTTTTGTATATCCAAAACCCAAAAGCAAGAGGATCCTAAGAAATCACTATTTGAAGAGAAAGGAGAAGTTAAGTTTGTTCAAGCAAATGAAGATTCAAGAAAAAATTGGGTTGAATTAAAGAAGGAAAATGATGTTGACAAAGTAGTTGATGCATCCACAATGGATGCATCCTCTACTTTTTCTTGAATAGACCTTCTTGGTCTTAGGGAGAGCTATTCTAGCTTAGGACCCCTGCGCGGTTGGTATACTCACCTCTAAGTATGCACCTATGAAATCATGGTTACAAGAACATAATATTGCTATGTGCATTCATGCACTATCTAAAATGCATCAGGATCGAAGTTTCAAAATCTCTGAGTAATTTGCATACGGTTGCAAACATTAAATGTGATAGATTGTATAAAAGAAAGTAAGTGTTCGATCTTCCTCACACTTGCATTCAAGAGCACAGAATTTGGAGAGCATTGGAGCACCAGACATCAAGGCTCAGAAGCATAACAGATTTGGCAGTTAAGCAAATAGACAAGAAGTTTGAAATGGAACCCTTGCAGTCACACCATTTTAGAATTTCATGAAACCCTTCTTAAGTAAGTTCCAAGTAAGTATGGAAACCCCAGTTGTGTTTGATATAGCAGAGAGGAAAATATTTGTATTCAATAGGCATCCATTCAAATCCATACTGGATGATGTGGAAGGGGCTTTCTCTAAAACTCCGCTAGGTGTTGTTCACGTGGAAGATATCCTCGTATATATTTACTGTAAGAAGGAAACAGTAGGAGATATCAACATAGCCACTCATATGGGATCTATGATGAAACCTAACTACACATTCAAGGATGAGTTTGCACACTTGACAAATAACCCTATTTTTGAATACTCGAATGTGCATGAGTTTGATGAGCCAGAGTAGGTGAAGATTTTGTTAAGCATAATACATGATGATTTTTATTGGATTGGTGAGGTCCTTGTGTACATCACTATAGACCTAATCCATGAATTAACCAAACTTCCCAAGACTGGACCAGTTTTTCCTATTGGTAAGGATGTCAAGAAACAAATTGAGTAAGTTTGCCTATCTAGAAGTGACAAGTGCAGAATGACAGTTGACCCTATCAAAGAAGATGACATAAAACTCTTAACAATGATACTTGGGTATAAGTTTCAGCAAGCAAGTAGGTTAAACAGTGTCTCTGCAGCAACAGTCCTAGCAACTATCAGAATGGTGAAGGATAACACTCAATACAACCTATGTGATATCTTGCGCAGTCAATTCATTGAAAACATTCAAATTATCAAGCATGAAAGGTGAAAGACATTCAAGGTTTGGATCTCTAATCATCTACTTGTATTTCCATATAGTTGGAAAGGTTGTAAACCTTTATCTAGACAGGAGAAAACCCACAATGTCTCAGATTTCTCTTAAGGTGACTTTAGAGAGAAGTGCAAGGGATGCCATGGATATGGATATAAAGACATTTAGGATCAAAATGCAGAATAGGTTCAGACTATCTGAGAAGATAGTTGACAAATAAAAGGATACCATATGTTTTATGGTAGAAACAAATTGCACATGCATGGAGGCAGTTGAACCTAGAACCAAATGGATTCATCCTCTTGGTTACAAAGTGGAAGAACATGTGTTAGAAGGATATGTGCAAGTTCTATTGTCAGTGCCCAAAGATCCTAATGAGCCTAGGTGGGGCACTTATAGAGAGAAGACCAATGAAGTGGATACTATCTTACATAGTGCTGATAATAAAAGGAAAGCATCTAGAATTACATCTAACATACTGAAAGTTCATGGAGTCACTCAAGAAGATCTTGACAAAGCCAGAGATGCGAAGATAGAAAAAGAACCTGAGAAAGTTGAACAGATCCAGAAGAAGAAGAAAGTAGAGAGAACCTCTATGCCCTCTACCACCATTGACTTAGATTCATATCTACTATCTACACCAAGCAAGAATACTAGAGGAAGAAAATAGGTGCCCATAAATCACCCATCCTGAAGGAACACTCAGAGCAAAGCAAAGAATACTCAAGCTCCTCCTGAGGTAGGATTCAGACCTAGTCTAAATGTTTTGAGGAACAAAATTGTAAATGAAGGGAGATTAGATACACTTTCTAAAGTCTATGACAAGTATGAAGAAATTTATAAGACTGAGATAAAATCTATGATCATATCTCATATGATTAAGTTCAAGAAGAAAGTTCTTGAACTCAAGACAGTGATACCAGATTAGTTATGGAACTTGTTGGAGATCATGAAAATACATGCAATTAAGGAGGAAATGAGGATAAGAGAAGAAATATTGGATACTCTTCTTTTTGTATGCTCGCATGATGAGAAGGCTATATTATTAGATTTGGTGAAACCTCATCTCCGAACTAAGACAAGGACCCTGCAAATTATGAACAAAGAATATGAGCAGATACGTAAGGAGAATGAAAAGGCATTTTCACAAGTGTTTATGGATAGACACATGTATCCACCAATGGCGCCTACAACAAAGTTACTCTAGCTCCTCCCAAATAGGTTACAAAACCAGTGATTCAAATTGTGCCTATGACAAGTCCACAGGTTTCAGCACCCACAGTGACAATAACTTCTGATATAGATAAAGACTCAGAAGACACTATAGTAGTTGACAATGTCAAGATATCCATGACTACATCTGAAAATGATATGGAAAAAGTTGATAAGGCATTTGTAAGCACTAAAGAAATGTGCACTGATGATACCTCTGCACAACAAGATGAAGTTCCCATCAAATGATCAAATTGACATAAATAAAGATACTCAAGATGATACTCAAGGTGACAAGACACCAATAAAAGAGAAACTAGTAAAGGTTGAATGCATGGATACAAGTTAGAATACTATATTCTCACCATCCACTCATCCATCTACCTCATTGTTGTCAATGTTAACTCCTGATTCAGCAAGTTTGGATGCATGAGGAGAAGAAGACCTAATTAAGATCAGCATTCTTGCTATGGAAAAGGCAAAAGAGAAACAAGTGATGAGAAATCCTCACTTTTTGGAAACAATAAACATATTGAATGACTTAGTGCCTGCTGATCAAAAAGTAGCTAAAGTCCAATCAGTTGAAGATGTGGACAACATTTTGTCAAACTTTAAATCACACTTTATAAGATTAGTAGACTCTGCTATTAAGATTGTAGAAGATGAATACAAGAAGGAGAGACTAAATTATTTGGTAAAGAACTTTACCTTAGACTTGAACTCCTTAAAAATTGGGCAATCCATACTAAAAGAGTTGGCAGCTAAAGGCAAGAGAATCATAGCAAGCTGCATGGATAGAGTGAAGTTCATCTCTGAGCACACCAAAAAGGTAGAAGAGGCAGAGTTAATGGTGGATAGAATCAAAAAATTATTTGAATCATCCATGCAAGACATAAACATATGCAATAATGTCTATCAAGGACAGTTGGATAAAATTGAGAAGGCAAAATTGGAAATCAACAAGATAAGAATAAGAAAAACCCAGTTGAGAAATGCACTTGCGCCATCTCTAGTAGTCCTTAATGAGAAAATTAAATAGATTGATAACACCATGGTGACAAATGATCAAGGTCCTTGCATGGATCTAATAAAAATTGAGAAACTGACATATGCGCTATGCGCGCATCTTCAGACAGTTGATGCTATGAAAGTATTTTGGTAGAAAGAGATTCAATCTCTTCAAATTCTATACCCTGAAGTTTACATGGAATAAGTATGCAGAAGACTTACTATTTTTTGTACACCTTTGTCATTAATGTCAAAGGGGGAGTAATATAGAATGTGTATATGTGGAAAAGTATATGTATATATCAATAAGATGTTATGATAGAAAAGTCACATTTTGTGTTAAGTCATTTTAAGTAACTTGGCCACATTCCTTTTTTCCCATAAATGACAAAGGGGGAGATTGTTGGAAAGTTGAATTCCTGAGGATGCATGACTCATTTTGTGTTTTCATCATGGCAACAAAGTCATGTTTAGTTTCTGTCATGAAAGACAAAATGACTAAGTATGAAAACAGGGCAGACATAGATACTCAATGATCAGCACATCAGTGCATGTGCAAGAGATCAAGTCAGTGTATGTACATTTAGATATAAGTTGTATGACATGTGTGCATGCTACATCTAGACTTGCATAGTACAGAACAACAATATGACAAAGTTACGGGCAGATCGGTAGACCAGTAGTCCAGAAGACAGAGCATGGAAGTTGACTACTGTTTTGATCAGCATGAATTATTTTGTAATGTAATGGATAAGAACCTTTGGTTATATGTTTTTAATGATGTAATTAACATTATAGTAAACACACTTGAGCTGACTTGTTTGGAAGCGTTGCTTATTTTGTTTTAGGCCCGACTAGTGTTTTTTTTTGGGTCGCGCTGATTCGGATATGAACATATAAGTATGTAATGTAAAGTAATCTTACAAGCATCAATTATAATGTAAGAGGAAGATACAGAGGGATAGTTTAATGAATTTAGTATATGATATATATCTTTAAGAGAGTAAGAGCATTTGCTTATACATAGAACTGATTAGACAATAGTGTCATCACATCAGTTCATTTTGATATAGTGCATATCATCTTTTAGAAGGTTGTAGCCTTCATCTTATTGGGTAGTGAGCCTAGGCAGTGAGCCATATACCTTTAACAAGATTTTGTAAAATACTCCTAACAGGATCAGACCTTTAACCAGGTCATTGTACTCATATTGTAAAGACTACTTCTAACAGGGCAAAGGAAATCTGACAAGTTCATTATACTTAGTACAATATTTGTGTGTACTAATTCCCACCGGGGTTTTCCTCTGATCAAGGTTTCCTCGTAATCATATCATGTGTTATGATTTCTTATTTTAAGCTTCATTCTATGTATGTTTGATTTATGTTTAAGTTGTTGAAAAGTAATTAATAGATTCACCCCCCTTCTCGGTGTTTCTAACAATTGGTATCAGAGCTCTGGTCCTCAACAAATAAGTTTAACCACTTGAGGAGATCATGGACTCAGTAGAAGAAAAACATTTGAAAAAGAATCTTGAAGCAAATCTTGAAGATCTTGATAGATCTAAAAAAGAAAATGAAGAACTTAGACTGAAAGTTGATGGCTCAAAAATGCTTATCAAGAAACTAAGAAAAGATTTGAAAGATTGTTCTACAAGTGACTTAGGGAAAATGATCAAAAATCTCAATGAAGAGAATATGTCTCTGGAAGATAAAGTTGAGAATCTGGATGAACAGCTCACAAATAGCCAAATTGCCATTGAAGAAAAGATCAAAGAAAGCAAACAACTAGATGATGAACTTTTAAAAGAAAACATGCAAGTTCTAGAATTGGAAAATATAAAAAAATAAGTTGGAATCTGAATTAATAGAAGCAAAGGATAAGATTGATAAACTCCACACAAGTTCTGATTCACTTCAATCTCAGCTCAATGCACAAATGCAAAAAGGTGACATTACTGGTCTTGGATTCAGTATAACACAAACTGAAGTCAACTCATTACAAGAAAGAGAGAAACCTCATGAAGCATCTTCAGAAGAAAGGAAAGTTGAAAATGTTGAAGAGATTAAAGCAAATCTACCAAAAAGGAAAATCAAGCAAGTTAACAGAACTTGTTATGCATCCAGCAAACATGGTCATTTGGCAAGAGATTGCAAAGAGGTAAGACCCTTTAATGGTTATTGTTTCTCTTGTAATAAATTTGGTCATAGGGCTATACACTATAGAACAAATCAAAGAAATCAGTCATAGCATAATCAAAGAAGAATGAATCAAAACAATTAGAGAAATCAACCTCAAAGGAATCTGCAGAACACTACATGTCAGATATGTAACTACAGTGGACACATAGCAAAGAAATGTAGCATGATGAACAAGAGCATCAGACCTCCTATCATTTTTCACACATGTGGAAAGGCTGGACACATCTCAAGGTTTTGTAGATCCAAAACTCAAAAGCAAGAGGATCCTAAGAAATCACTATTTGAAGAGAATGGAGAAGTTAAGTTTGTTCAAGCAAATGAAGATTCAAGAAAAATTTGGGTTCAAGTAAAGAAGGACAATGATGTTGACAAAGTATTTGATGCATCCATAGTGGATGCACCCTCTACTTCTGCTTGAATAGACCTTCTTGATCAGTTAACTGATAGCTTAACATCCATTGAAGAGAAGAACAAAGAAAACAAGCAGTTGGATGAAGAACTCATGCGAGCCAATATGAAAATCTTGGAATTAGAAAATATCAAGAACAAAATTGAATCTGAATTATCAGGAGTAAAAGACAAGATTGATAAACTACACACAAGCTCTGATCTAATTTAATCATAGCTCTATGCTCAAAAGCTAAAAGGTGATACCACTGGTATGGGATATAATTTAGCTCAAATTAAGATCAACTCATTACAAGAAAGAAAGAAAGCTCAAACAGAATCTTCAGAAGAAAAGAAAACTAAAAATCATGAAGAGACTAAAGCAGAATCACCAAAAGAAAAGCACAAGGCAGTCAATCGTACTTGCTATGCCTATAACAAAAGTGGACACTTGGCAAGATATTGTAAGAATGTAAGACCCTTCAATGGTTACTATTACTCTTGTAATAATTTTGGTCATAGGGCTATTCATTGCAGAACAAATCAAAGAATTCAGCCACAAATGAACGAAAGGAATCAAACTCAATTTAATTAGAGAAATCAACCTCAAAGAAACTTGCACAACATTACATGTCAGATATGTAACTACAATGGACACATAGCCAAGAAATGCAACATGATGAATAACAACATCAAACCTCCTATCATTTGTCACTCATGTGGAAAAGATGGACATATCTCAAGGTTTTGCAGATCGAGGAAAAAAGGACAAGAGAATCCCAAGAAGTCTTTGTTTGAAGAATTAGGAGAAGTCAAGTTTGTGGAAGCTAAAGATAACTCAGATAAAATATAGGTTGAAGTAAAGAAGGATAATGAAGAGAACAAGGTAGCAGATGCATCCTTAGTGGACGCACCTTCTACTTTTCAATAGTTGACCCTCATGGTCTTAGGGGGAGCTATTCTAGCTCTAAACCCCTACATGGTTGGTATACTCACCTCTGAGTATGTGCCTATGGATTCATGCATGTAATCAAAAATTAAGGTTGTATGCATTCACACATTTCCTTTACTTCATTCAGAACAAAGTTTGAAATTCTCTCTATAAACTACTTTATGACAATGAGAATTAAATGCAATTGATCTTTATATAAATTGGGAAAAGATCTTAAAATAGCTTCACTTTGTATTTAAGATTGAGGCATTCATAAAGTAGATAAGCATCGAGCATCAAAGCACTATAGCTTGAAGGATTAGTTGGTTTGCGAACAGATTACATTTGGAATGAAACCCTAGAAAACACATCATTTCATAATCATCGTGAAAGCCTACTTAACCAAGACACAAGTAAGTATGGCAACCCATGTTATATTTGACATTGCTGAAAGGAAGAGATTTGTCTTTAAGAAGCATCCATTCAAGTCCATACTAGATGATGTCGAAGGATCATTCTCTATGACTCCTCTTGGAGTCGTACATGTAGAAGACATCCGCGCATATGTTTATTGCAAGAAGGAAATAGTTGGAGATAGCAACATTGCATCTCTCATGGGTTCTATGATGAAACCAGACCATACATTCAAGGATGAATACATGCATTTCACTAATAACCCTATCTTTGAGTATTCCAATGTGCACAAGTTCTATGACCCAAAATCAGTGAAGATATTACTGAGAAGGATACATGATGATCTATACTGAATAGGTGAGGTTCATGTCTGCATCACTACAGATCTAATTCATGAGATGAATGGACTTCCTAAGACTGGACCAACTCTTCCTACTGGCAAGGATGTCAAGAATCAGGTTGAACAAGTATGCTTATCTAGAAGTGGTAGGCATGGCATGACTATTGATCCCATCAAGGAGAAAGACATAAAACTACTCACTATGATACTTGGATACAAGTTTCAACAAGCAAGCAGACTGAATAGTGTGTTTGCAGCAACAGTTCTGGCAGCAATAAGGATAGTAAGAGATAACATTCAGTACAATCTCTGTGAATTATTGCATGCATGGCTGATAGAGAATATCAAAGCCATTAAGCATGAAAAGAGAAAGATATTCAGGTTTGGATCTTTGATCATCTAGTTGTACTTCCACATTGTTGGTAAAGTTGCAAATCTTTACCTAGATAGGAGAAATCCTACTATGTCTCAAATATCTCTAAAAGCTACATCAGAGAGTAGTGAAAAAGACTCTATGGACATGGATTTCAAAACTTTCAGGATCAAGATGTAGAAGAGGTTCAGGATACCTAAGAAGATAGTTGAGAAATAAAAAGACACCATATGCTTCATGGTGGAAACTGACTATACTTGCATGGAGGCAGTTGAGCCTAGGACAAAATGGATTCACCCTCTTGGTTATGAAGTCAAAGAACATGTTTTGGAAGGTTATGCACAAGTCCTCCTATTTGCGCCCAAGGATCCCATTGAACCTAGATGGGGCACTTACAGAGAAAAGACAAATCAAGTTGATTCTATCTTATATAGTGCTAACAACAAAAGGAAGGCATCAAGGACTACCTCAAACATCCTATAAGTTTATGGTGTCACACAAGAAGATCTTGACAGATCTAGAGAAGCCAAGATTGCCAAAGAACTTGAGAAGACTCCCACAGAAGTTAAAACATAAAAGATTGATGATATGCCTAAGAAGAAGATGAAATCAAATGAAGATACATTTGTTCCATCAACTACCATTGATCTTGAAGCATCTCCAACATCAGTACCTAGCAAGATGGCTAGAAGGAAGAACCAAGTTTCCACAAGTCATCCATCATCAAGAACTACAAGGAGCAAGGTAAAGAACACACAAGCCCCTCCTAAGGTAGGTTTCAGACCTAATCTTAATGTATTAAGGAACAAAATTGTTAATGAAGGAAGACTAGAATCTCTCAAGAATGTATATGACAAATATCAAGAGATAGACAAATCAGAGATTCATTCTATTTTCATCCCCCACATGATTAAGTTCAAAAGGATAGTATTGGAACTCAAAATTGTCATACCAGACAAGGTATGGAACATACTTGATATGTTAAAGAGGCAAGCAATTGAAGAGGATATGAGGATAAGAGAAGAAACATTGGATAGTCTTCTCCCGATGTGCTCGCATGATGAGAAGGTCATTTTATTTGATTTAGTAAAGCCGCACCTAAGAACCAAAACAAGAATTCTTTATATCATGAACAAGGAGTATGATCTGGTCGGTGAAGAGACTCATAAATCATTTGAGCAGGTATTTCTGGATAGACATATGTATCCATCAATGACGCCCATAGCTAAGGCAACTCTAGTTCCTCCTAAATAGGTTGGAGAACCAGTAATTCAGAATGCACCTAAGACAAGTCCACATATGTCAGCGCCCTTAGTATCAATAACTTCTGATACAAAAAAAATATTTAGAGGATACTATAGTGATTGATAATATCAAGATATCCATGAAATCCTCTGATAATGATATGGACAAAGTTGATAGAGCATTTGTAAGGACTGAAGGAACAAAGGAGGTATGTACTAATGACACATCCTTATAACAAGATGAAGTCCCCCCTAATGATTCAACAAATATGAATAAAGAACAAGACAATGAAACTAATGAGATACCAGCTATGGAAATCCCAGTAAAAAGTGAATGCATGGATACTAGTCAGAATACTATATTCACACCATCCATTCAACCATCAAACTCATTGTTGTCAAGTTTAACTCCTGACTCAGAAAGTCTAGATGTTAGGGGAGAAGAAGACCTGATCAAGATCAGTGTCCTAGCCATGGAAAAGGCCAAAGAGAAATAGGTTATGAGGAATCCTCTCTTCTTGGAATCAGTAAACATTCTGAATGACCTAGTACCTGCGGACAAGAAAGTAGCAAAAATTTAGTCAGTTGATCATGTAGATAGTATACTAACAAGCTTCAAAGCACATTTTACAAGCTTAGTAGACTTAGCTACTAGAATTGTAGAAGATGAGTATAAAAAGGAAAGATTAAATGAACTAGTAAATAACTTTACCTTAGATCTAAGCTCATTAAAGATTGGTTAGTTTATGTTGAAAGAATTGGTTGCAAATGGCAGGAAGGTTATAGAAAACTGCATGGACAAATGCAAACTCACCTCTGAACACATCAAAAAGATAGAGGAGGAAAATATCTTGGTTGACAGTGTTAGAAAATTAGTTGAAACATCCACGCAGGACATGAACATCTACAACAGTATCTATCAAGGTCAACTGGACAAGATAGAAAAAGCTAAAATGGAGATCAATAAGATAAGGATCCGGAAGACTCAGTTGAGAAATCCACTTGTGCCCTCCTTAGTAGTTCTAGATGATAAAATCAAATAAATTGATGCCACTATTGTCACATATGATCAAGGTCCCTGCATGGATCTGATAAAAATGGAGAATCTCACATATGCTCTATGCACCCATCTCTAGATAGTCGATGCATTGAAGGCATTCTGACAGCAAGAGATGAAGAATCTTCAGATTGTATATCCAGATGTATATATGGAGTGAGTATCTAGAAACTTACAAGTTTTTTTGACACCTTTTCCATTAATGTCAAAGGGGGAGTAATATATATAATGAATAAAGAATTATTGAGGAGTAGTGTATATTTCAAAAAGATAAGAATATATAGTTTTTGGGTGTTAGTCAAATTTGAGTAACTTGGCCACATTCCTTTGTTGCCATTAATGAAAAAGGGGGAGATTATTGGCAAGTTGACTCCCAGGGAGTATATGGCTTATTTTTGTGTTGTCATTATGGCAACAAATTCATATGAATTTTAGATAGTAAACTATGAAGTGAAAATTGATTAAGTGTAGAAGAAAGAACAGAACAGTGACTTGCAGTCGATCAGGGCATCAGCGCACGTGCGTACGACCACATCAGGATATGCACATTTAGAAATAAGGTCTATGTTAATTTTTATGCTTTTCCTATACATGAATGGTACGAAATGTCCGTAGAGACAAGTTACAGAAAGAACAAGTACACTAGCAGTTCAGAATATAGAGTATGAAGCTGACTTCATGATTTTGATTAGCATGTAATCTTTTGTTATGTAAAGGCTAAGTGCATATTGTAATAATTTTGTAATCATATATTAAACATTGTTGTAAGCACACTTAAGCCAATTTATTAGGAAGCGTTGTGTATTATGTTTTTGGGCCGACTATGGTCTTGTTTTGGGTCGCGTCTATTCAGGCATACAGATATATATATATATGTAATGCAAAGATACATTTGAAGTGTCATCAAAATAATTAGAGAAGATGTATAGTAGAGTAGTATAAAGATATTATTATGAGATAGATCCCTTAAAGAAGTTAAGAGCATAAGCGCATAACTAGAACTAATCAGACATCTGTGTCACATACAACAATTCACTTTTGGATATAGTGCATATCTTTTCTTGGGCGGTTGTAGCCTTCTTTCTCTTTGAGAAGTGAGCTCTTGGATAGTGAGTCCTCACCCCTAACAGGGTTGTTTGTAAAAGAATCCTAATAGGGTCAGACCCTTAACCAAATCATTATACTTACATTATAAAGACTGCTCCTAATATGGAAAAGGAACTCTAATAGGTTCATTATACTAGTGCAATATTTAAGATTTTCCTCTAATCAAGGTTTTCCTGTAATCATATCTTGTGTTATGTGATCTTATGTTAAGATTCAAGTGTTATATGATTGATTTATATTTAAATTTTCTAAAATTGAATAATTAGCTAAACACGGATTCACCCCCCTCTCAGTGTTTCCAACAATTCTATGTAGTGAACCAGAAGATTCAAAACTCAAGAGGCAACCAAAAAGGAGAGACTTGAATCAGAAATACTATATTAAGTACAAAGAGTTCAATTTAAATTCCAAAATGCTTCAAAACATATGCCACTTTAATAAATGCAAAAGGTCTTCAAATTTCTTATTCTTATGATAATACTCTCTAGATATACATCTTCTATACTCAACTAGAAACAGTAAATAGCTTAATGCCTGTATTACTTATCAAAATTTTCCACTCTCTACTAAATGATCTTGGAAGTCCTTTTATAAGCCAAAGACTACAACAAGCTTTAGATCATTTAGGGTTAGGGATAAAACAATTAAAACACTATATGAAAAATAATATTAAGTTCATTACAATAACCTAGAAGCTCTACCATACAACTTAAAACATTCTCCTCAAATGTTCTATTGAGAAGAATCAGATCTAGCCGTCATCCACCTAGGAACTTGGAGAATACAACCCTGAAAAAGGAATAATATATGGAATGTGTGACATGCATTAATTATCATAGGAAACTTAACCCTTAAGAAATCAGAAGATCAAATATCCCTCTTTTTGAAAAGCCAAGATCCTAGGAATCTGATATTATCTAAATTATAAAACTCTGAAACAACTCCTTAGTGATGGTGAAGAATAGAATAGGATAAGAAAAAGTTTAAATATTGATTAACAAATTGAATAGAAACCCTTAAAGAGATAACTCTGCAATAAATGTGTTCAGAAATGCCAAATTCTTCTCCATACAATATCCGACAGCTATAAAAATATGGCCCAGAAGATCAAATTCACCAATTTACTACTCTGAAACAAAATGACAAATATCACTGCTCTAAAACCTTGATTAAAAGATTTAAAAATTTAAATATCTACTTCCAACGACCACATGTGGAATGGAAAATTCAATCTATAGTCAAAATTGAAATCCTTTATGCATTTTAAAACATAACCATAGATGCACCTTAAGTTATATGTGCATCTCAAGCTGATTTTGACAAGTGTCGACTAGTCACTCACTCTAAACCCATCCTCTTTACTGCCACAAGCTAGTGCCAGCATGCAATACTAACCACCAATGGCTAGTCATGCACTTGCGATCACTAGATGTATCTAGCTCTAACTATTGTGACTGGGAAACCACTACTTGTCGCACACTTGCTGGCATATTCTGTCATCTTCTCAAACCTCCATGACTATGTAATAACCATTTAGTCGCACACTAGTGCACCAAACCACTTCTCTGCTCGGATGGCTCAGACCTCTATGTTTCACCTTGTTTCTCACTCATGGGCATCTCCTTCAATCATTCATGACCATTGAGACTGCGTGACAAGATGCTATGTGTCACCTCTTCCATGTCACTGCTACACGACCCCACAAAATTAGTCCATTGTCTGCCGATTGGATGCCATGTCACCTCCCAACCACTGGGTTTCCTTCCAAAAGGCACATGTCATTTAGGCACTTAACTTTTGAGTGTTCTAATATAAAAATATTAAAGTATTTCTGCAACACTAGGAATGTGGAATAAATGGCCTAAGCCATTTCCAGACTAGCAAAAACTCCATGACTACCTCGACTATTTTTGAGCTTCTAAACTACATAGAGATCACTTAAAGGATGCAAAACACAATGTCCTCATCCATCTATATCCTTTTGGTGCAAAATGAAGAAGTAAAAACCTCTGCACTGAGATATTTCTACCATTAAAGCTCTGGTTTATTGAAAACATACCATCACCTTGGACACGTGGCCACATGGCTTAATAGCTTGAACACCAAATCGACTGCATCTTTGCTTCAAGTCATTAGGCCAACTGTCAGATCAAAATTGAGTTGCACGATAGATATAAAGAGTAAAGTTTTTTGGGGGTGAAGACTTAGGAAATAGGGAAATATTAAAGTGAACCCTGTCCAACTTAGGAAACATGAAACCTAAGGGTTTTAAGTGATAAAATGGCCCCTCTTGAAAACAACTTAGAAGAGATGACATAAGAAACTTAAGTTACAAAAAGTAACTTCAAAATAGAATCTACCAAGAAAGTTTAGAATTTTAGCAAAATTTTCATAAATTACTTAGGGCTTTAGGCCAGAGGTCTAAAATAATTTGCAGAAACCAAAAATAAAACCTCAAAACCATGATTTTTTTTTAATAGTGCTAATAGTGGCTCTAATTAGGGATGCATGTCTCTTGTAGGCATGCCAAGATTCCAGTATTTCTAAGTTGGGAATACCACATATAGGAAAAGAAACTGACCTACAGTAAAAAAAACAAGGAATATGTACACAAAACTTATTTATAGATGATTGTTCATGGATTCAAAAAACATCAGGAGAAATAGAGCTTTAGGAACTGTCCATGAACAAGCAATTCCAGAAAATTTCCAGTTAAATATTTTAAAATATAAGAATTAGAAATCCATTTTCTATCAATGATGTATGGTCCTAACTAGATAGGGTCAAACTTGCCATGTTTTCCTTTATCCTCTAATCTGGAATTCCACATTAAGACCAAATTATTAACTTCAAAACTTTTAACAACAATCCTTCTGTCATACAAATCCTTATATTGAAGCTGCAACCTAACATTTCTTTCATGTACTTCCCTTCTTGATTCATCCAACTGTATCAAATCATCCATCCTAATCTTCATTTCATCATCTAGTTCATCATCATATTTCTGGATAAACTTGTACATTTACAATAAATTATTTTGTGGCAATCTTTCATGTATGCCATAAACTAAATCAAAGGGTGCACAACCAATGGCTTTCGTCACTGTTACTCTATCAACCCACAAGGCTTGTTGCAAATTTAAATCCCAGGCCCTTTTTTTCTTATCTAGCACTCTTTTTAAAATATTTACCAAGCTTTTATTACTAGATTCAGCTTGTCCATTTCCCTATGGGTTATATGGGGAAGAGTAAGAAATTTGGATTCCATAATGCTGATAGAGTCACTAAACTCTACAGATCTGAAACACATAGCACATCTACCACAATAGTTTCAAAATAACTAAACCTAGTGAGAATATTTTGTAACATAAAAATAGTAACAACCTTACTAGTAGCCTTTTTTGTGGGAATTTATTCAACCCACTTAGTAAAGTAATCAGTTGCTATGAAAATCCATGAATGAACTCCACTATATTTGGTTGGAATCTCTCCAATGAAATCCATTCCCCACTTTTGAAAAGGTGCATCAACTACAATAGGTCTCAAAGGTAAATTCCCACTAAAATTAAGCTTACCTGCAAATCTCTGGCAAGCATCACATTTCTTGACATAGCTATAGGCATTCTTGAAGATATTAGGGCACCAAAAACCAGACCTCATAATCTTATGTGCAGTAGTCTTAGCCATATAATGGCCTGCACATGCACCATTATGCATTTTTTCCAACAAGTTCTTGGATTTATCAGAGTCCATACACTTGAGAAACACTCCTTCATTGCTCCTCCACCATAACTGACCTTGTATGATTGCATACTCAATGGCATACATCTTGACTATTCTCTTTCTATTTTCATCCATTTCAGGAAGCAATATCATTCTCTATAAATATCCAATGATGTCCTTATACCATTTACAACAATCCATATCACAAATATAAGGCCTTTGTTATTCTTCTAAAATATTTACTTGATTTTCATCTAAATTACTTTGAGCCATTAATTTTGCAAGTCCTAGGCTTCTGACCATATTTTTGATTTGAATATCAATATTGAATTCTTGGATTTTATTTATCCATCCACACCTCCATCCTGAAACTTCCTGTTGAACTAGAATGTCTTTCACAGCAGCACTGAGCACATAAGCAATAACAGTTGCTCCTACCAAATAGCATCTAAAAGATTTATTAGATTTAACCAGAGCATGTGCTTGTTTTTTCATAATATCATACTTTAATTCTGCTTCTTGAAAAGACTTACTGAAAAAAAGAAATGGGCTGTTCAAAACCCTCTAAATTCTTCTACAATTTAACACTGCATCAACAATATTATATGAAGCAAAGGAGAAAATCTGCAAAAGCTTGCCATAATTAGGTGTTCTTAAAATAGGAGCATCTTTAATAGCTTGTTTAATACCCAAGAATGCTTTAGATTCTTCTTCCTTCCATTCCACCTTCACTCCTTTCTTCATCATATTTGAAATAGGGAGACTAACTTCTACAAAATTTGTAACAAATATCCTTAGAAAGTTCACTTGTGCAAAGAAGGATTGAATTCCCTTGCCATTCTTTGACTGAGGGATTTTATCTATTGCAGCAACCCTTTTAGGGTCAATTCTTACTCCATCTTTGGATATAATATGTCCTAGGATCTTTCCCTCTATGAATCCAAAAGAACACTTGTTTGGATACTGCATATTCCAAAGCTATAACAAAAATATTTTCAAGATGATCACAGTGTTGATCTTCTTTTTCTGAATAAGCTATTAAATCATCTTGATAAATAACTAAAAAGTTATTTATGAAATCTACAAATGCCACATCCATGGCCCTATGAAAAGTTTCCCCAACATTTGTTAAAACAAAATACATTCTCACATATACATACGTACCCAATGGTGTCATGAATGCAGTCTTAAATTGTTCAGACTCCTTAATCATGAATTGGTTATATCCTGAGAACCCATCCATCATAGACATTAATTTAGACCCAGTAACTCTTTGTAACATGGCTTCCATATTTGTTAATGATGACATTAATTTTTTCCATTAGTATACTTAAAGTGAAAAATATGATAAAGGTCATAGGTATAGGCATAACCGATGGACAACAAGCATATCCGACAAGATGACAATGTCTATCGTGAAAATGCTAAGTATAGAATTGCCCAACAAACACAAAGAAGAGTTCAACTAATGACAAAGCATAAAGGACATTACTGATGGTACAATTTTGTGAACATCACTGATAGAGCAGAAAAGGAAGGAACCCAATGAACAGTTCAATTAAGGGACACTGACAAAGCAAAAAATTGATAGACTGACAGAGCAGCTTGACCATCAGAACCGACAGTCAGTTACAGAACCCGTAAAAAGTGGATCTGACTTTCCACATCAGATAAAACATTGTAATTCTATTTTTATAGTTTTTATTTTTTTTAAAACTTTACTTGAGGGTCAAGCAAGAATATTGTAAATGTTTTAAAGCATCCTAATGGATCTAAAACATAACTAACTAAAGATCAAGGTCAAGTTGTAAACCTTGGATCTAGAGTTAAATTGAAAAGTGTGAATCAAGAATAGACCAAAAAACTAGTATAAATAGATGTTCAATCATTTGTAATATAAAATTAATTGATAAATGATTGTAGCTATGGAGAGCATTTAAGAAAAAGAAGAGAATTCATGCAAAGTTCAAAAATAGATTATATCAGTTATCAAGAACACAGTCAAGGCTATTGACGAGCAGAGACAAGGTATTATTCAAATCACTCAAGGTGATTACATATACATTGTAAGATTTACAGGATCTATTATTAGCAATTATAGATTGCATATACTATCAGATCAACATTTATATTGTAGTTGCATTCTAACAAGTGCATCACATTAGAAATCCTTTTGTAGAGGGTGGACTTAACAATTATTTGATAAATCTCTTAATAGAGTGCTTAATGGTGTTGCTAAATATTCAACTGAAGTAGATCCTAATAGGTCTCCACTATAATACTCCTAATAGGGTAGATCATCAGAAGTGATCAAATTGTAATCCTTAATCGGCTCCCTTCTTATCTGCAGATAGTGAAGTTTTGTGGGTAGACATCTCCACCACAGTTTTTACTTCCTAACAAGAGTTTTCTGTGATATCATATCATGTGTTATGTGTTATTTACTTTCATGTATGTTTCTTTAATGTTTACACATGTAAAGAACTTATATTATGATTTCACATATATAAAGAAAGATGAACAGATAGATAGGAATATAAAAATCTGATGACACAAAGGCTAGTGGGCCAACCACTTAAAAAAATTTAGAGGTACTGATTCACCCCTCCCCTCTCAGTACATCATTCCAATAATTGTAAAAGTTAAACCATAATTATCCTTCAATGAACTAACATCCAGATTTCTAAAATATACACAAAGTCTAATATCTCCATTTTTCTTCCTTACTGGTACCCAATTTGATACCCATGTAGAATTTATGATGGTTTTAATAATCCCAACATATTTCATCTTCTTTAATTCTTCCTATATTTTTGGTGATAGGGTGGGATTGACAGGTCTCAATTTTTTTCTGAAAGGCTTAGCGCCTTCCTTTAAAGGAATCTCATTTTGAAACAAATCTTCTCTATAGGCCTTCAAATCATCATAGGACCATGCAAAAACATGCCTATAATTTCTGAGAAGATCAACTAATAACTTACTAATTTTAGGATACAACCTTTTACCAATATACACATTCTTAGGTCTCTCAGTCATTACTATGTTTACTTCTTCCAAATCTTCAAGTTTTCTTTCCTTATTTGCAGAAAAAGACTTATCTTTATTATCAAAAGCCTTCTCAAGAATAACTAGCCCTTTGGGGACTCTATTTTATTTCAATTGAAGCACCTCTTTACCAAAAAATTGTATCCTTATTATCCAAGGTTTCAACACATCCAATGCAATCCATTTCTTTGTTAAAAAAGTTTGCTTCACAATTCAAAATTCTCAGAATATCGAAGTCATCTTCAATGACTTACCAATTCTCAACATTGTCTGGTATTGACTATTTTAGAAATTTGTACAAATGTAATATCTTCAGGTCTTAAAGCAATGTTAGCTAATAAGTCTGCCATTTTGTTTTGACTTCTATCTACCCAATCAATACCAAATGCATCAAAGTTTTCCAATTCATCCCAAACAACATTCCTAAGTCTCTGGTTCTTTAAAACATATTTGGACCTAATCTAAGATATAATCAATTTTGATTCTCCAATTACTCTAAGACTTCTTATCTTATGTTTTGAGGCTATTATCAGACCTATTAACAAAGCCTCATACTTTGCAACATTATTTGTGTAGGTAAACAATAATGTAAAAGAAAACTTGTAGGTCTTACCACTAGGAGCTATCAATAGGACTCCTACACCAACTCCTTCCTTAGAACTTTCTCCATCAAAGTACATGGTCCACAAATCACACTGGTCCAGCAAATTGTTCTTATCATCAAACAAAAACATAGGCTGAGTTCTTTCTTCAACCCTAGTATGTTGAACTTGAAAAGATCCAATATCAGTATCAACAAAACAATTCATATTAGTATCTTCATTTACTTCAATCATATGAGGAGTCCTACTTTCATAGGACACCTTGAATTTATCACCAGCAATATTGAAAGTAGAGAAAGAAAAATCACATTGGATACTTCCACCCATTGAAGCACTCCATTTTCATGATAGCAACATGCCATAATGAGGTGGAATATCAACAACCAAGACACTCATTGTTAGAATTTTGTCAGGACATATTGCTAACCTATAAGGCAAAGCCTTAATAGTACCAATGATAGGGATTTCTCTAGATTCCATTTCCTGACATCTTCCATGAGGAGTGTCAACTTGTAATCCCATTGACTTCATTATTTCTGCAGGCATAAGAGTGTTAGATGCTCCAGAGTCTATCATACAATTTTTAAGCATCTTACCATTAATAACCAAAGTTAAGAAAAATGGATCAAAAACTCTTCAGGAAATGTTTATATGATTTGTATTCAAATAAATTTGAAGGATTTCTGAAATCATTCCTTCAGACTCTTTTCCCTTGCTGCCTAACTTATTTTGTACATTTTTCATGTTTTCAATACCTTCCAGTGTTTGGAATCTTATTGAAGAAATGCCATCTAGCATTGTGAGGACCTTCTCTCTATGCTCCTTAATTCTCATTATTTCTAAAAATGGAACCTTAATAGTCATTTGTGACAATACTTGCCCCATATCAACAGGGGTATATTTTTTATCAGAGGGTTCTTGCTTTTCAAGACTAATATGACCATCCTAAACTTGAATGGTCAGGGTTGGCTCTTTCTCCTTTGATTTCTTATTGTCCATTTTAGGAGGAGAACATATTATTTATGGTGTTTTAACCTTTACCTCAGATATAATGTTTGGACCCACTACTTTATTTCTCAAGTTATAATTACTTATTTCTTTAATAAATAGGTCAGCTATAATTCTTTCTCTCTCCTCATTAGAGGGTCTTCTTACTATTGTAGACTCCTCACTATTTTGAGCATAACATCTTATATTATCAAACTTTTCTTCTTCACTATTAGATAAAACTTGTTGATGACATACTTATACTCTACCTTGTGAACCATACATATCATGGTTCTCAATTTCATTATCAGAATCTAGATTAGGACATGAATGGGAATAAGTCATAGTACAACCACTGTTATCACACAAATCACCTTACTCTTTTCCTTGTTCCTCATTTGCATATATATCCATAGCAACAACCCAAAAATTAGGATTATGTGGGTTTTCACAAGCTTCACACCAATAATCATCATTGCACATATTGACATAATTTTTATGCAAAGGATTAGGAGTCCTATTATCAGGCTTGTCCTTTCTTTGTGAGACAATATGTTTCCCATCTTTTTATTGGGTACCATATGGATGATTTTGCATCCTATTTTGGGGATTATAACTATTATAGGATGGCCTATTATTATATGGAGATTTTAAATTTTTATGTTCTGGTTCCTTTTGATTGCTCCTACTAATCCACCCATCATCCCTTCTACCCATTTTTCTTGATACTCTCCTGTTCATTTCTATATTAACAGCTATCTTATAAGCTTCAGTAAGGCTTCTTGGATTCTGGTCTCAGAGAGAATATCCCATTTTAGAATCAAAAGCATTTAAATATGTAGCAAGACATACCTTTTCATCAAGCCTTATTTTTTGAAAAAGCCTATGCATAGCTCTTTGGAATCTTGTATTGAATTTAGCAACTTCCTCATCTGAATTTTTCTTTATATTGTTAAATTAATTCAATAATGATCCTTCATTTGTTTTATCACCATATTGATCCTTCAAGAAATCTATCAAGTCATCCATAGACCCCATAGAACCATGAGATAACCCTCTAAACCATTCCCTAGCATCTTCAACTAGAGATTGAACAAAAAATTTCATCAATACATCTTCATGTATGACGTTAAGGTCATCCATGATATCAATTTTTTTTTCTTAAATGTACCTCACAAGTAATAAAATTATTTCCTAAAAATTTGGGAAGTCTATCCCCAATCTCATTTGGGACTGCATTGGGATAACCAGGAATACCAATGAAATAAAATTGCATGTACCTTTTTGCATGAAGTGGTCTCCTTTGGAATCTATCATCATCTTGGAAAGTAGAAGTTTTGGCAATTGAACTTGTATCATTTTTAACATCGGCATGGAAAAGCACATAATCTTGCATAAGGAAATCAGTCTTCTTCTTCATCTCTAAAGTAGCAGCATCTACTTCTTCTTTCTCCAGCATTTTGGCCATGGTTTCCTCCTCCCTTTTGGATCTCTCAAGGTCAATGTCCAATTTGGATATTTGATCTATTGGAACTTTTTGATTCTTGGGTTCATCTATTTCACTCCCTGTGACCTTCTTCTTTCCTTTATCTTTAGAACTTTGAGCATCAATACTTTGGTGAGTGATAGGTTTCTCTTCATCTTTCTTAGTTTTTTCAGCATGTTTTATTGCTTGTTGTTTCAGCCATTGCTTTTGTTTTTTATTCCTTTTCATCTCTTTCTCTCTTTGTCTTTTGATAACCCAATGATCTTGGAGGAATCTATTATATTCATCTTCATCTTCAAAGGAATATTAAAAATATAAGATAGTGGTGTCAGAGTCCTCCTCTCTTTCACTAAGAGTGTTGTTATTTCCATATATATCTAATCCCAAGTCTGGAACTTCTTCATATTTTGATGTGTTTCCCTCATGACTAGATTGGGTTGAATCTTCTATCCTAGTGTTATTATCTTTTCTTCTTGGGGAGGAACTATCTTTGTTCTTCTTTCCTCTCCTAGGATGACCAGCCCTAGAAGTGGCTAAAATTCCACCTTCCAACTTAACTTCAGGATGCTCTCTTACTCTAGATCTGGTATTCATATTGAGGAAATGTGTATAAAACAATAAATATTCCTCAACACTGATTGCAAATATTTCTTTGATTTGCCACCCAAAACAAGTTGGGAAAATATAATACAACCTAATATGAATACTGCAATATGGCTAAACAAGACCAAGTCCATTCTTCTAAAAGTCAATTCCCCAGCAGAGTCACCATTTTGTTGGTGTTTGAAAACATTTATGCTATTTAAAAGCAGCCAATATACCTTGAGACTGATATTGGGAGTGGTTAATTCCAATTATGACAGCTCTACAAGGTAACTGGACCAACTGTAGGACAAGAATTTCCTCTACTCTTTTGGCTTTGCAAAACCAAGGCAGGATGCACCTAATCTAGACAAAGATTTAACTTTCACAACTCACTATAACTTTGGATGATTAAAAAATATTAATGGAAAGAAAGTATGAAATGATAACTGCTCACTTAGTGACTCTTCTCTACCATACATGACTACAACCAACAACCACAAAACTTAAAGTGACTAGAATGGTTTTGATGTTTTTGATAGGGAATAATATATCCAAGTGTATTCAGATATGTATCAAAATAGAAAATACTAATTACTGACCAGTGATTTATCCATTGGGCAATGATTCTAGTTCAAATACAGGACATAGAAGCTAACTATTGTTAAGGAATTCAAAACCATAAATACAGATAACTCCAGTTCAAATGCTTCTTATTAATCCTTATATAGACAATACCCAAAGAGTCTATGTCTTATCCAAAGAAGATTTTAATTTGATCCTTGATAAAAAAAATAAGGACTAAAACATATACATAAAAAAATTCTATGAAGTGAACCAGAAGATTCAAAACTCAAGAGGCAAGAAAAAAGGAGAGACTTGAATCAGAAATACTATATAAAGTACAAAGAGTCCAATTTCAATTCCAAATGCTTCAAACCATATGCCACTTCAATAAATGAAAAAGGTCTACAAATTTCTTATTTTTATGATAATACTCTCTAGATATACATCTGCTATACTCAACTGGAAATAATAAATAGCTTAATGCCTGTATTACTTCCCAAAATTTTCCAGTCTCTACAAAATGATCTTGGAAGTCCTTTTATAAGCCAACGATTGCAATAATCTTTAGATCATTTAGGGTTAGGGCTAAAAAAATTAAAATGCTATATGACAAAGAATATTAAATTCATTACAATAACATAGCAGCTCTGTCATACAACTTAAAACATTATCCTAAAACATTCTATTGAGAAGAATCAAATCTAGCTGTCATCCACCTAGGAACTTGTAGAATACAACCCTACAAAAGGAATAATAAATGGAATGTCTAGCATGCATTAATTATCATAGGAAACTTAACCCTCAAGAAATTAGAAGATCAACTATCCCTCTTTTTGAAAAACCAAGATCCTAGGAATTTGATATGATCTGGATTATAAAAATCTGAAACAACTCCTTAGTGATGGCGAGGAACAAAATAGGATAAGAAAAGGTTTAAATACTGATTAACAAATTGAACATAAAACCTTAAAGAAATAACTCTACAATAAATGTGTTTAGAAATTCCAAATTTTTCTCCATACAGTATCCAACAGCTATAAAAATATGGCCCAAAAGATCAAATTCACCAATTTACTGCTCTGAAACAAAAAGACAAAGATCACCGCTCTGAAACCCTGATTATAAGATTTAAAAATTCAAATATCTACTTCCAACAGCCACCTATGGCACAAAAAATTCAATCTAGAGTTAAAATTGAAATCCTTTTGTTGGAAGTACAATAATGGGAAAGCGAGATACTAAGAAAGGGGGTGAATAAAATCTTAAAACTCAATCACTTGAAACAAATTGATCCACATTCATACATATATGGATTTAACCTAACATCAGATAGCATCAACAACATAAAATGTATAACCCATAACAAAAAAATTTGGTAACCCAAAAACCCAAATAGGTAAAATTGGGGTGGGGATGACACCCACAAAATATTCACTACTATAGAAATAAAGTGTGCCCATTAGGGCTACAAGAGTTTGATTACAAAATACAATCTACCTGGTTAAAGGTTTGTTCGGTTAAGAACTAAAGATCATTACAATCTACCTTGTGAAAGGATTTCAACTTATAGTAAAGTAAGCACTCAGCTAAGAGATTTAAAGTAGGTCTATTAGAACTACTATGTTAAGAGATTTCACCTGATACACCTATTAGAATCTTTCAAGTAGTGATCCTTCATTATGCACTCAGATGCTGATGCCGAATATTCTCTTTCTAATACCTTCTGTGATCTCACAATCTGATATGTCTTTACTCTACTCTTCGCTGCTCTGTCATTCTACTTGATCTAGGCTTCTTCTCAAAATAACTAATTGTTCATCTTTCATGAACACAATAACCCTTCTCTCTGTGTATCTCTCTCTCATACTAGGGTTAGAAGAAATCTTATATGTCTTTACAGATCTATTAACGAGATCTAGATCAATGATCAAGATCTAATATTTATGCCTCCAATGCATTCTAATTTCCTGATTGGCTCCATGCCATGCATAGTATAAAAAAATTAAATGCGTAAATAACTCAGTAGATAAATATTAAATGCTTACATATGTCAGCCCAAATCTCATACAAGTCAGCCTAAACATTTCACCTTAAATTTTGAATCAATCCTGACATGTATGCAAAAATTGTTCGGCTCGACACTTAACATCTCTGTCGCTCAGAACTTAAGTATTCTACTCGGCTCAGCATGATGTAACTCGGCAACCTGTATTCCTACTCAGCAATTTTTCTCAGCCTTGAATAGTTTAATCTTGGCCATAGTGATAACCAACAAAAAATTGCCTAAGTAAATGACTAAGTGTAGGTCACTAATTATCAACAAAACTTTAGGGATTAACATTCTCCCCCTTTAATATTAGTGGCAAAAACACACTTATCATTTTGATTCATTCCATCTAAAATGTTGCCTAAGTACACAATGTACTCCCCCTAGGAATGTAATCCATACTATATACAAAAATTTACATAGTATACATGCCTTCAAAAAAAAATATTTACATTTATACCTATATTGTTCCTCTTACATTGTATCCTTGTCAGATTCCCCCTTGTTTTTGTCACTGATTGCAGGTGGGGTTAAATTTTTCTTATCCAAAAACTGTTTATGAAGTTTTAAGGTGGATGCAAATGCAGTGTCCCAACTATCCTTAACAAATGTCATAACCTCTAATTTGACTTCTAGTTCGGCAGCTAGACTTACAAAACTTTTTGTAGTAGAGAGATCTCCATTTCTCTTAACCAATTTGTTTGCAGCTGAAAGTTCTCTCTAAATTACTTCCAGATGAGGTATCAGGATGGTCTAATTAGTAATCAATTTGGTGCTTATCTAACCATCTTCAGCCATGAGCTCGGCTCTTCTCCTTTGTGCATTAGTCAATCTGTTAAAATGTAAGGAGCTAGTGATAGCATCCATATTCAATGAGCTCCTAGTTGACTTCAAGTCTAATTGCAATTTCTCTATGGCCTATAGATTATCCTTTGTGAATAATTCAACATCACATAACTTCTTATACAAAGAATAAACATTAGTTGCAACTTCCTCCAAAATTTCTACAAGAGAAGAAAGTTCAACCTGCTTTGTCGCAATCTCTCCTGAGATTTTTGCCAGTACTTTGTTTTCAAATTTCCTCTTAGACCATTGCAATAACTTCTCATTGGCTTCAATGTTGTCATCATTTATCTTTTTCACAATATGAACTAACTATTCAAGAATAGGAGCTTGAGGATTTTCATCTTCCATGTCAAAATCTTTTACAAATATATCTTTGATGTCATGTAACACCTGCTTTTGCTTCTGCTCTATTTTCATTTCTTCCTGCCTTTTCTTCCTCTTGAGTAATTCTTGAAGAGTCTCAATCTGTTCATAAGATAAAATATTGGGATCCCATGGTGGAATCACAATCACTTCATCTAATGCGACATCAAGAATCAGAGACTTCTTCCTCAAAAATTTCCTCTTAAATTTAGGTGAGCTACTGCTCGACTTTGTTTCTACAATACCATTTCCTGTTTCAGTAGTAGTCACCATTGCATCTTTCAATTTAGCCAAAATTGCATGTTGATCAGGCATGCCTCCTATTTTAAGTCCAGTGGGAGTGGATGATGCAGAGTGTGGTAAATCAACCAACAATTGCACTACCTCTTGTTCTTTAGGCTCATTGTTAGTAGCCCTCATCTCCTCTCCACTATCTAAAACTATTTTCACAACCTCTAAAATAAGTGAATTTTGTATATTTACCTCTTGTTCCTTTTTTTCAACTCTATCTATGGGTTTCTCTATATTCTTCTCTCCTTTAGCCTTTGTAGCCTTAATAGGCAATTCCCTACTTGTATCTCTTGGCTCATCCTGACCCTCGACATCCAAATTACTAGAGTCATCAATTGTGATGTCAATTGGACTGTCTATTGTTAGATCAACAATGTTTACTGTATCTATTTGTTCTTTTGGTTCTGCTCCAGTCTTGTCAGGCTTAGTAGTAATTTGTTCTTTTGTTTTCTGTGGTACAGGGGTGGTTTCCACTTATTTATCCTTTTGTCCAGATGTACCTTCATTAGTTTTCTCATTTTGTGGAGCTATCAATCCAAAGATTTCCTTCCATATCCTTGTACTCTACTGTACTATACTTTTAATATCATTTTTCAAAACAACATATCCTCTGAGTTTAGGTTGAAATGTATGCTTGTATTCCTCAATGAATTTAGCTCTTTGTTTCTTAGTCAGCTCAGGGATAACCTTAGCTAATTTACCTTCTCTAATCCATCTCTCAGTAGTAAGTGCAAATTCCCATTTTCTAGATAGAAACTCATATAATTCACTCGGCACATTGTTTCCTATCTGTATAGGAGTTAACTTGAAATTGCTCATCATATCTAGTAGAGCTTCCTAAACTTTATGCTTATCCTCTACCTTCAATCTCTCATACTTCATAAACTTAAAGCCAAATAACCCTACAAAATTTCTTAAATTCTCACAAACCTCATTAATATCAATGGGTTTTTTGAACGATGTTGTTGGTATGTTGCTAGGTTCATCAGTTTCAGTCTTTTCTTCATCACTTTCTGGATCCAAATGCAGTTTCTTTCTTGGTCTCTTTACTTGTAGGATCGACATAGCCTTTGTTGCAAATTTTGTCCTTGATCCAAAAATACTCTCTCCAACCTTCTTTGCATAAATTTTTTTTGTCTCTACTGGAGATGTGGCTGCAGATGCCCTTGTCCTTGGACGATTGGCAATGGGAGGGGTAACTTTAGGTTTTTCTTGGCTCGGCTTAGTTACCTTGGCTACTGCTAGTTTCTTTCCTTTTGCTTTAACAAAGATCTCTTCCTCAGATTCACTTATTCTTTCTTCTTCTTCTTTAGATACATCTTCTCCTTGTCTAGTAGATATGCCTAGAGGTGTATTCTCTGGCTCCTTATCACTTAGAAATCCAGCCATTTTCTTTAGATTCTTCAAAATCTTTTCCTCTTTCTCTCCATGGTTCCTACCTTAAGATTAATAGATATCTTTGCCTTAGCTTCATCATAATTTCCAAATCTCTTTTCTTTTGTGATGAAGGATGCTCCCCTTAATACCACAAACACATAACAGAAACAGAGAAGCAACAACAATTTGCAAGAACAGAAAATGGACTTCTTATTATCTCCACAAATGCGGAATTACAAACTTTCAGAATTACAATATGCAAAG
>MU226895.1:1153348-1179564 GCA_018584345.1 Thuja plicata
ACTTTATTAATTAAATTAATTCGATCATAGGATTTGTTTAGCCAAATAGGTATTTAGGAATTAAATGTGATGTATGATTAATACAGATTTATGATTTTCTGCATTTGACACTCAGGTCGAGTAGAGTTAGTGAAAACTCAGAATTTGCCTAGTATAATAGGTCTTTGATGATTTAGAAGAATGACAAATGCAACAAAATTGGTTAAGGTTGCAAGATGCCAATTTTGGGGTGTTACATGTGGCACACCATAAGGAATAGGGAAAAATAAGTCATCCCGTACCTTGTCAGGCACCCCATTCCACTTAAATGTGGCCCAAATTTAAATTGGAGAAAGCTCTTGGTTTTTTAGCATGATATTCAACAAATCCCAGTCAGTCCTCTTTGAGTTTTGAGCCCTGAAATGGATTGGAGAGGTATAAAATCAATGCTACCTCCCTCATTTTGACATCCCTAATTTATCTATCAATTCATACATCAAAAAAATCAAACATTCATTCGAGTTCAAGTATTCAAGGAGAAAATTAAGGGTAAAAGTACAAAGCTGTGTCACACTTTTATAAAGGAAATGGTCAACACTAATTCAAGTTTTTTAAGTCATTCACTAAAAAGTGAGATATATGTTGAGAATTTTTTAATGATGTAAACTAATGAAATGTTTAATTTTTTTATGTATTTTATGTTTGTAATTTTTTATAAAAAATTATAGAAATAAAGTTTTTAATAAAACGAAAACAAAAATCTAGTTACTGATAAATGCTGAAATAAAAGTTACATCTTTTGTCAACCTTTATGCAGCATTTTTTTTTCTTATTTTTTTTGTGTATATATAACTTTAAACTTTAGTGCATGGATCCACCTTTTCACTATTTTGATAAATATATATTTAAATATAAATTAAAAAATTCACGTGTACTAAAATAAATTGGTTTTCATTTGATGTCACCTTTTTTCTTAACTATTCATCCAAAATAGAAATAAATTATTTCCTCTTAAAATAGATTCTTTCTCTACTACATATTTTTTCCAAATTTTTTTAATAAAGTTTACTATTTTTCCATGACAAGATAATCAACCATATAATTTTGTACTAATGACTTCTTTGAATAAAAATTAAATATGAAATATAAAAAGTAATTAAAATATTAAAAAGATATATTTTTAGAAAAGTTCACTTATAGATTATAAAAGGGTATTTTTATATTTTAAATAAATATGAATAAAAGGAGTGGGAGTTGTTGAAACATCATTTTTTGAAATGATTTTATTTTTTTGGTAATTCAACCCAAAGTTGTCTGAAATATGCATTCCATAGACACTTCTAATTAGCAAAGTTGAGACACATATCTAACTTAGATAGAATGAATTAGCTAGACCATATGTTTGACCAAAACTAAATTTTTGTTAGAAATACATAAATTTAGTTGTGCTTATAAGTTAGCCTAAAGTGTGACACAAATTTTTTACTTTCACCCTTAAGTATTTCAAACATTCATTATGACAAGCTTCAACAACCATTATGAAAGATTTTCTTTTGTGATATCCTTTTAGGCCTTTGTGAAGTCATGCCATTGCATCCACACTTGTGATCTCATTTCAAGAACAATTGTTGTATCATGGTTATAAGATATCTTATTCTTAGCTATAGCATTTGCTTTATATTATCACACTTTCATTTTAAATACTTTTCATTTCAATTTCATGTTTAATTCCAAATCAAGGGTTTGACTTAGGAAAATTCCTTTCCACAACATTTTTCCCTTTTCTATGTTTAGGTGACTGGTGGTGTGTCTATAGAAAAGGCTGAAAGTAGATCTAATAGAGAGTTACAGGTGATAGAAGTTTCATCAAACATTTTTAGGGCCAAGGTGTCTCCCAAAGTCTTGGGCAAGCCAAGTCGCCTCATTTTTTCCATTTCAAATTGAGATTTGAATCATAGGATAATCATTATTTTGGATTTCTAGATTTGGCATTAGAAATGGGTTCTCAGTTTGCTAACTATCTTTGTTTGTAGAAAGTTTCTTTATCTCTCTTCCTAGCCATAGATCTTGAATTTCTATTTCAATTACATAGTCATCTTCAATAAAAATGAATGATCACTCCATCCACTTAGCACTTGAGCCTCCTTGAGCCTAGAGGGTCATTTCCCTTCCAATGCAATAGGAAATAGGCCTAAGCTTCCTAGTTTTTCCATACATCCTAGTGAAACCTATTTTCTACCTTGCAACTACTATAGTATAAAATCAAACCAATAGGGAATACATGCAATTTATAATTAAAAAAAAATAGTATTGTAATATTTAGTTATTTAAGGAGAAGTATATAATTAATAATATCAATAATAATATTTTTTATTTGAGAAGAACTGGTTCTCCCACTCTATTAAAAATTAAAAATTTTGTGATTCATGGTTGTTGTTGGTGATGGGGGAGAAATAAACCTACTTGGGGATCCCCCAACAATACTTTTTGGATCCCTGAGTGATGGTGCTGGGGGTCCCTCTCTGTCAAAGACCACATGTACAATTGTTAGTATTCTAATGATCACTTGAGGCTCACGAGGTGAGTTCTGAGTTTGGAATCGAACTCCCAAAAGTGGGCTATGAAAATGTGGATAAAGAAAAAGAACATAATGGAGGTATACCTAAGGGATATAAATGGATCCTGGTGGGTGACTTCCATAGGGAGATAGTGCAATTTGTTGTTCCAAGGTGCACCCAAATAGAGGATGGAATGACTATCATGGTATCATATGATTTTGTTGATTATATTGTTTTGTCTATAAATAATAATTTAGTTGACCATTTTATTATTTTATGCCAACTATTGATATGGTCAATAAGTGGGTTTCTCAAAGATGGAAAATTAAAGGGAGTGTCACAACCAATACAATGCCTAGTGCCCTGTTTCTTTTCAAGTTAACCATAGTGGAGGAATTGATTGCCATACCGTATGGTTCATGGCCTTATGGGAAACATCTTATTTCCCTCTATAGATGGAATTCAGGCTCTAAACCTATAGTTTATCTCATCCAAACAACCCTAGTCTAGGTCTAAATTCCAAGGCTGCAACTTGAATTCTAGGATGAGTAGATCTTCTTCTAGATTAGCAACACATTTGGAAACTATGTTTCCATGTATGAGGTGACTAAGAAAAAATATAGGTTAGTACTTTCCCATTTTTGTGTTAATGTGTTTGTTAATAAAAGTCTCCCCAACTTCAATACCCTACAATCTAAACTTAGAAATTGGACACAAGTGTTGGTGTATGAAAATGCCACTATTTTCTACCAAAAATGCTCCAGATCAGGGTATGTTCTCTGAGTGCAAGACCCTTGATAAGAAACCACACAAGTTAAAGGGTATCTCTACCTCTCCTCATAGATTCATTTCAACCCCTAAGGTGTGGGCTTTAGACTCTAACAATGATAATATCCCTTTACAAATTGGGACTATTGAAACTCATGAAAACTCCTAAGAAAGTTGAAGGGGTATATTTTCTAGGTGCTACAAACCAGATATATTTTTTGGAGGAAGGGGAAATACCTCCTTCTACTGGTATATTTTCTTAGTCAAGGGATACCTCTATCCCCTCCTCTAAGATTGGGGTTGTTACATTATCTAAGCCACTATTTACACCCCCCTTAGATTAAGATATTTTCCTCACTAGGTGCATCAACCAACACTCTTATAAGTGATAATGGTTGAATGATACAAAAAGAAAAGAAAAAAGGTTGTTGTTGGGATAGACACTAAGGTTCCTCAACCATTTCAAACCATTACTAGAAAAAGAGAAATCACAAGGAAAATTGCTAATGGTAGGAAAAGGACCCTAGATTCTACAACCAGAGCTTAGAAACATGGTTCCTATCATGGAACATGAGGGGGTTGAATTGCCCCCCATAATAAAATGCTTTAAGGGATTTTATCCTATGAAATTCTATTGACGTCCTTCTCCTACAAGAAGTTAAGATAAAAAAACCCTCTTCTAGTATTCTTGCGAGAGTTCTTTAGCTAGGCTCCCAGTTTTGTATGAATGAAGATAGTGAAACTTGTTATGGTATTGCCACTATGTGGAACCCACATAAGATAGATAGGGAACTTATTTCCATACCCAAAACTTCTTGACTGTCAAACTTGTCTTTAACAACATTATTTATTCCATGATTAATGTCTACACACCCAAATCCTCAACTGGTAGGAAACAGGTTTGGGGGATATCTCATCTCTTATTCACCATAGGAAAGACTCATTTGCAGTGACTTTAATTCACCACTCTTCCATTCTAAAAAAACTGGGAGGTATAGATGATTATTCTGATACTATGCTTGAGCTATTAGATTTCATCAATAATATGAGTATGGTTGACATTGGTTTAATGAGACATCAGTTCACCTGGTTGAATCATAGGAAAGGAAAAGAACTTAATCAAGTTAGGCTTGACCCTTTTCTCTATTCTGCTAATTGGGACATGATATTTAACTCTACCTTAACAACCTTTCCAAAAAATATTTTGGACCATAATCCTATCCTTCTAGACTAGAAAAATAGGCTACAAAAGGGACACAATCCCTTCTGCTATCAAATCATGTGGAAAAAATACCCTGATTTCCATAGATGTATTCAAAATTTGTAGAACTCCTTTGTGATTAGGACTCTAATGTGTCATGTAGACCAAAAACTAAACATTATTAGAAGAAATGTAAAGGGCTGGAATAAATTCACATTTGGGGACAAATTTCAGAAGAAAAAAGAAATAAGTATGAAATTGAATTTTATCTAGGGATAAATAACCAATAGAAACCTTTCTGTGCCAACCCACCAAGAAGAGGAGGCTTTAAGGACCCAATGTAAGGAGCACTTATATAGGGAGGAAATATTCTAAAAACAAAATTCCATAATTTAGTGGCCGAACGAAGGGTACCATAACTTGGCCTTCTTTCATTGCTCGACTGGCACACATAAGAGGAGGAACACTATTAACAACCTCAGGGATGAGAATAATAGTGTTGTTATGAATGATGTCAAGTTTGATCTCATGGCCTGATATTTATATTATAGCTTGACCTTCAGACATGATAATCACACTATTGATACGGCCCTGGAAGCCCAATTGATTGATTGTCTCCCAAGGGATGTCAGTTTTACTAACAATGTGCAACTTTTGGCCCCTATCACTCTAGATTAAGTCAAGTTTTTTTCCTTCTCCATGAGTTCTTTTAAAGACCCTTTCCTAGATGACTTCTCACTAGATTTTTTTCAAGAGTTTTAGGATATTGTTGGCTCACATGTGATGTCTACTACAAAGGATTTCCTTATGATAGGAAGACTACTCAAAGCATTAAAAAACACCTTTACTATGCTAATTCACAAGGTTAAGGAGCCACCCAAATTTAGAACGATAAGCCTTTGAAAAACTATCTACAAAATTTTCTCAAAAGTCTAGATTAACATAATTAAACCTATGCTTGATAGCCTCATTAATGGTAATCAGAAAGGCTTCATCCCTGTGAGGTAGATTCTAATTTTTTCTATTACCACACATGAATTCATTCACTCTATGTGTAAGTGCCATGAAAAAAAATGGCGTTTAAGTTGGACATCTGTAAAGCATATGACATGATAAAATGTGACTTCCTCTTTAAGGTTTATAGAAACTTAATTTTTATAGGAAGGTGTTGATGGGACTTTGTGACCGGGTCCACTAACAGAGGTAAGTTGTCATCAGGTACTGAGGTACCGGCCAACTTTGCCTATAAAGGTTGTCCAGGGAAATGAGATTCCCTCAGCCTCCAAGCACATGAGATTCAGGTCTTGAAAGTGGGGGGCTCAATTGGGAGATATGACTATTTTGTTTGAGGGGGCTAGCTGGTTATCTTCAACTCATCTACTATGGGCATTCAGGTAAGTGAGGTTTCCTTCAAGCATGCTTTTACTTAACAAATAAACTTAAAAAGATATTGTAGAGTTAGAATTATTTCATCTACCTATAGTTATGCTAAACATTCAAAACATCAACAATGCTCTAACACACTACACTAAATACCGAAGAAATATACAACCATCAATCCATATTTTATCAATAGAAAAAGAAAGGAGGTTTTTAATCTACTTTACGTATCAAAGAAAAGGACATGAAGAATACAAAGCATAAAATATAGTTAACCTGGAAGACAGAGTGCCAACAACATCATTGAAAGAACCCTTCCTCCTTCATTAACATCTTTCCAGTGAGCACTGCTGTGTGATACAATGGCAACTCCTAGGGAGCATTTAACTACTAAAAGCTTAAAACTATGGAGCATTGATCTTTGCAACTAAGAAATGAGAAAACCAGATTGGTATTAGCTATGGAATGAAAAATCATCAATTTCACCAACCCTTGGAATGAGGTTGAACTTACTATTTATATACATCCTCTAACCTAAACCTAACCCTAACTTATTTTACACTTTACAATAAAATACCTTATCCGATGGCTGGTACTATTTGTACCACATTAAAAAAGACCTCAAGATAGAAAAGGCCTGACATGTTAGAAGAATAAGACAAGGAAGGTGGAGTGGAAGAATCGACCTCGAGAAGAGATCCAGCAGAAGAAAGAAGAAATTTGGTTCCCCAGGGATCAAGGCTACATGCCTCGTAAATGGGAAAGTGGTGTCCTATCTTTGATGTGCCAGATGTATCCTTGAAGCGGTGCCTTGGGAAGACCACCTGTCAAAAACTTCTATAGAGCTGATGTGCCTTGTTGCAATCACCCATCTTCTGACAACCTTTATTAACTGCCCTGAAAGTGACCGTTCGGCCTTGGGATCTGAGACATGGGTCACATAAAGAATTAAAAAAATTTGGGATCTGAAACTCTAGGATCTATGAACTTGTGTTCCAAAAGAATAAAGAATAAAAAAAATTGTGTTGGTTGGATTCTTTGGAATCCAGAGAATTTTATTACTTTATGATTTTTCCCAAGCTTCCAACACTTGGCTTATGCTCTCCTCATCTATACTCTAGATGCTCTCCCACCGGCTGAGGACAGCCTCCAATGCATCCTCAACTTCTCCAACCCTGCTCTGGAATTCATTCACCATCTTGATGTCATCATGTGACTGGATCATGGTCTTTGACAATCTAGACAGCTAACCCTGGTCAAAATCTCCAGCTAGCGGATACAGGAACTCCATCTGCTCATCAAACTTGCTAAGGACATAGTCCTCCCAGGTACATGTTCCTGTGGTGAAGGGATCAACTTGTGATACCCCAAACATGAATGTCTTGAATAAACCCAAGGGATATTGGGCGGTTGTCAACTTCTCATTTAAGGTCTTAACCAATTCCTTGCAAACCTCAATTCTGAGGGAAAGTCTGGAGTACTAGACCTGGAGGGAATCATATGATTCTTCTCCCAAAATGTTGGACTCTAAGGCAACCTCCTCACCTAGGCTGTAGATCTCCTCCAACCCGGCTTTCCACTTCTCATATTTTTCCAAGTCTAGCTCCCATATTTGAGCAGAGCCTCTTGCATGGCTGAGGATGAGATCCACCCTTTAAAAGTTTGGGAGGGATGCCACTAAAAATTCTCTCATTATAGTTACTTGTTCAGCCGCCCACCCATCCACTGCTTGCACCTTCTTCTTCATTATGTGCAGAGAGTCTACATCACCCTATACAAGTGACAATCTAGAAGAGGGGGTTCCAGGGAGGACTTCGGCCAAAGCCCATGTTAATTCTACTAGAAGCACTAGGAGATTGGCATTTGTTTCTCTTTCCTCTTGTAGCTTCTAGCTCTATTTTATATACCAGGCCTCTATCACCCTAGCGGCTTCTTTTACCAAGTCCAATTCACCTTGCTTGTCTCTCTTCCCCAAATCTACCTCCATTACATTGTAGTCTTCAGGCCTTACGACTACTGCATCTATGTTTGTTGGGGGTGTTACAATGACCGCAATAGTACTTCCTATTGGGTTGGTCCAGAGAGTATGGACAACCCGCGCCTTCTTGGGCTTCTTCACTTTGGCATTCCTGGCCATCATCTCAGCCAACAAGAGTGGAGCACTTGTGGCCATTGCCGAGGCTTTCCTTTTCTTAGATTCTACTAGCCATTGGGGTGGATGGGGTGGTCTTGTTGCCAATACCTATTTATTAGGATCCCTTTCAGAATCCGGCGGTGCATTCCCAGATATGTTATCTTCAGGCTCCTTTTGTTTTGTTTCTCCTTTTTCTTGTTCTTTTCTGATTTCCTATTCTCTGTAATCTTTGATGTTTTCCGCCATGCTAGTGTCATCTACAATATCACCTGGGATCTTTTCCCTAGTCTCAGTCTCTATAGTTTTAGGGACTTTGTCTTCCCTGGTGGTATCAACAGCTTCTTCATTTTCCTCCTCTGGGACCTCTTGGTCCATTTGTTGCTGCTACTCCTGGGCCTTATTAGCCTCATCTACCTCAACATTCTCCTCCTCCAGGACACCTTCTAGAGGTGGGTGAGGTCGTTGGACAAAGTTTAACAAGGCAACCACCGTTACTACCTCACCAAAAGTGCTTCAGGGAACTTGGTCACCTGAAGTTTCCAAAGGCACCTAGAGCATGATGGTTTGAGGTATGGTTGTTCCCTCATGTTCAAGTTCTCCTTCCATTGATTTCTCACCTATGGACTGCCTTGGAAAATCTGTAGTGTCCTGGACTGGTACTCTTTCTTTCTCAGGCTATGTTTGAATCTCTTCCTGAGCCTCTTTCTCTAATGTATCTTTTTCTATGGGAATTTCTTCTTCTGCAGGGACTTCTTCTTTATCCTGAGCTTCAATTTCTTCTACCGCATGACTAACACCCTGCTAAATCTCAAGGAGCTCCTCCACCAAGAAGGTATCATCAAAATCATCATGAGGTAGAGAGGAGTATGAAATATCCTCTAGTTTGGAAGAGTCTAAGCTTACATCTGCTGGGGGCTTCTTGGGCATACCAAGTGTGGTGCTTGGTATAGGGATCACAGTTGTTTTCTTCCTCCTTGTGAGTGAAGCCCTGGTATCTAGAATGCTAGTAGACTTTTCCTCAATGAAGGGGACCCCATTGGGAAAGAAGATGTCATTGGAGTGATTGCGAGACTGACAGATACCTACATACTTAATTTCTAACTGGCCAGCTTTGCCGACTCCATTTGTTCATGTAGCTAGGCCATCAAAAGGGTGGGAATCTGAGGAGGCACCTTGGGCACTAGGACTCCCTCTTTTTCTTTCCCTTTACTTTTACTTATACTTTCTTTAGCGGCCATGGTAGATGAAGAAGGTCTGGCACCGACTGAAGAGGGAATGGTCTTCTTGACTACTACTTTCTTTTGGGTTCACTTGGGGCACACCTGGGCAAAGTATTTGTGACTTGTCTCCAGGATGGGGTGGCATACCCCATCAATCATCAAATCATCTAGAGTGGCCCATTCCACTAGAGGGAGGTCTAATTTATCTAGCCCCTGTCCTTTGTACCCTAGATCCTCCAGTGGCCCGCCATCTTTGAAACCCTTCAGGAAAGTTTGAAGGTCTAGCGCTTCCATAAGCCCTTTTCTCATCCTTGTATTTTGTCAAGCCCGGAGATCAAAACTATCTTGGAAGTCCACCCAAAAATCTTCAACATCTTCTTCATGTGGTGGGGACGCCCGAGGTAGTACTATGGAAATCTTGCCATGGGGATCATAATTTTTCTGGGTGTGGTTGAATTCAACTAGCCCCAAACCTTTTAATTCATTGTCTGCCTCTCGAGATGCAACAAGGCTACATGTGTAATCCACATAAGAGAAGGGGAATGAGATGTTGATGACCTTCTTCAATGTGAAGAGGGCATGTAGATCCATCATCTTCCTACAAAACTCCAAAAGAATAATTCTATCCCCACAATACCGGGGAAGAAGATAGGGCTTCCCATTAAAGCCTGTGACCCTGATGTAAGTGTGATGCTGGAATTGAATAAAATATTGGCCATAGGAGTTGACTAGTGTCATTGTCGCCTGTGAGAGGTGGTACCCAAAATCTCAGGTAAGTGTTAGAATGCTATGGTAAATGAAGGTGTTATTTACCCGATAGAATTTCTGGAAGCTGAGATCCCACTATAGTTAGGGATAATGGTCCCATGGTGTGACTTGCCCCAGGCTGTTCCCAAGTTCCCCGACTATTCCTAGACCTTGAAAAGCTAGCCTTTGCTATGCTAATGCCCACTTCACATATGATGTCATGTAAAATTGGGAATTCTAGGCGATGGTCCTCATCTATGTATCCACATGGTTAGATATAATTTCCACCTAGTTGAAGGTCCTGTTGTGTGTTATGATACAATACAAGAAATAATACATCCACACTAAGAATTCCTAGGTGTGGGGCCATCTAAAGATCCTACACAAAAATATGATGCCCACTTGAATGGGCTCCTTGAAATCCCTACGGGGAATTTCCAACTTCATTCTCTTGTAGTCTCGCTTAGGAGACTTCAACTAGTGACTGTTGATGTGTTGCTGAGAAATGATTTCCACCTCATCGAATTCCTTTAGTGAGTTGGCCTTGGTGATGATGGAAGACCCTTTGAATTGAGGAATTACCAACCTAGAAGCAAAGGTGGGAGCATCCGATGTGATGATTGTGGTGGGATATTGAAGTGGCCAGGGATTTGAAAGAATGACTAAATGCCCACTGCACATATGATGTCATGTCCTAGCAGTCCACCTAGAAATATTCAATATCTTCTTCATGTGGTGGGGATTCCTGAGGTAGTGCTATGGAAATCTTTCCATGGGGATCATAATTTTTTCAGGTGTGGTTGAATTCAACCAGCCCCAAACCTTTTAATTCATTCTCTGCCTCCCGAGATGTGATGAGGCTGCATGTGTAATTCCCACAAGAGAAGGGGAATGAGATGTTGATGACCTTCTTCAATGTGAAGAATGTGTGTAGATCCATCATCTGCCTGCAAAAATCAAAAAGAATAATTGTATCCCCACAATACCGAGGAAGAAGATAGGGCTTCCCATTGAAGCCTGTCACCCTGATGTAAGTGTGATGCTGGAAATGAATAAAATATTGACCATAGGAGTTGACTAGCGTCATTGTCGCCTGTGAGAGGTGGTACCCAAAATCTTAGGTAAGTGTTAGAATGCTATGTTAAATGAAGGTGTCATTTACCCGACAGAATTTCTGGAAGCTGAGATCCCACTGTAGTTAGGGATAATGGTCCCATGGTGTGACTTGCCCTGGGCTATTCCCAAGTTCCCCGACTATTCCTAGACCTTGAAAAGCCAGCCTTTGCTATGCTAATGCCCACTGCACATATGATGTCATGTAAAATTGGGAATTCTGGGTGGCGGTCCTCATCTATGTATCCACATAGTTAGATATAATTGCCACCTAGTTGAAGGTCCTATTGTGTGTTGTGATGCAATACAAGAAATAATACATCCACACTAAGAATTCCTAGGTGTGGGGCCATCCAAAGATCCTGCACAAAAATATGATTCCCACTTGAATGGGCTCCTTGAAATCCCCGCGGGGAATTTCCAACTTCATTCTCTTGTAGTCTCACTTTGGAGACTTCAACTAGTGACTATTGATGTGTTGCCGAGAAATGATTTCTGCCTCACCAAATTCCTTTAGTGAGTTGGCCCTAGTGATGATGGCAAACCCTTTGAATTGAGGAATTCCCAACCCAGAAGCAAAGGTGGGAGCATCTGATGTGATGATTGTGGTGGGATATTGAAGTGGCCAGGGAATGCCCCAACTATTCCCAGACCTTGAAAAGCCATCCTTTGCTATGCTAATGCCCACTGCACATATGATGTCATGTAAAATTGGGAATTCTGGGCAACGGTGCTCATCTATGTATCCACATGGTTAGATATAATTGCCACCCAGTTGAAGGTCCTATTATGTGTTGTGATGCAATACAAGAAATAATACATCCATGTTGAGAATTCCTGGGTGTGGGGCCATCCAAAGATCCTGCACAAAAATATGATGCCCACTTGAATGGGCTCCTTGAAATCCCCGCAGGGAATTTCCAACTTCATTCTCTTGTAGTCTCACTTTTTAGATTTCAACCAGTGACTATTGATGTGTTGCTGAGAAATGATTTCTGCCTCACCAAATTCCTTTAGTGAGTTGGCCTTGGTGATGATGGCAGACCCTTTGAATTGAGGAATTCCCAACCCGAAAGTAAAGGTGGGAGCATTCAATGTGATGATTGTGGTGGGTTATTGAAGTGGCCAGGGATTCGAAAGAATTACTGAATGAGTGGCTGCATTGTACAGTACTGCTAGCTACTGGATTAGTTCTAGTGACTACATCGCACATGGAAAGCTCATGGGCTTTATGATGCTGGAGGTAGCTAAGCAAGTGGCTATCTTGTCTCATTCGACCTTTAACCTGTAAATGGCCTGGATTAAGCCTTGCAATTTGGCCTAGGTCCTGGGTTCTAGGTCTATTATTTCCTAAACTTTGGAGTCTATTTTAGACCCTGCAATACCTTTGTCCTTCAGATACTTGGAGGTTAAAGGCAACTTCGCTAACTTTCTTTTGATTTTTGACTTTGTGGATGCCCAGGTAGAGGTGGTGGGTAGCTCCGGACTATCAGGAGGAGCAAAATTGTTAGACATTTTCAATCAATCCTTCTGTAACCTGCAAGACCAGATAACTATCAAGACATATATAAACATGAATTATAACTCTGGGAGATTCTTCACCAGCCCTCACCTGTCAAACAAATGTTAGTACATATATCAAAAGTTTTAGACTATCTAAAATGAACATGACTTAGCATTTTAGAGCGTGCTGACACGGTGATAAGGAAAAGAAGAAGACAAGGTCCTATTGGAGGTCTAGAGCCTAGACAAACTAACTATTGCCGATGTGACTGGAAACAAGCTGTACTTTGGTCAACATGTGTTGGCACGTGGTAGATGGCAGGGGGCGTAAAGATATTTATGGAATTAATTAAGACAAGTGGGCTGAGATGGGGCAAAAATGAATGCCAGACTGGACACATGTAAATGCTCATATGTGGGAAATTAATCCCACCATCAATGCGATGAGACAGAGGAGAGAGAAAGTTACCATTGTTCAAACCAGCAAGGTGCTGAGTTTGAACTATGGTGACTCTGTCTTGATGAGCTTGACCTCATGGGGTAAAAAGGCATGACAGAGCACAAAAATCTCATGAGCTCTATGGGATATACAAAACATATATACATAAAGTATAGGAGGGTTGAGGGTCAAAGCATATATACATGTAATATATAAAAATATACACCAATATACAGCTTAAACAAGATACACATGATATACAGAAGCTACCTTAAAATAGAATACAAAATGTACACTAATCCTATAACTACATAGAAGGCAGACAACCCTCTGGTAGAGCCAACGCACCAAGGAGTGGCAAACCAAACAACAGAAAAGACAAAACCAGAATGAAACCAACCAAAAACCAAAACAAAAAAAATGAGGGAAAGAACCAGAAAACAAACCTGTGAATTTGAAGTATGGTGAAGGGAGGAGGTACTAGGACCGCTCTGCAACAACTTCAACCTCCAATGCTCACAAAAAACTACCAAAAATTGACGCGTAGTTATCCACTAAGCTCAGAGTAATTCACACTTAATCACACTCAAATCGCAAAAGAATCACTCTAAAAACTTTAAGTGTTTTTAATCGATGTGACTGTGAAAGTGACATGTAAATATTATTTATACCTAAGGTAAAAATAAAGTTACCTTCTTTCCCACAAACTTTGGAAAAAGTGACCCTCCAGACTCCAGGCCTAGGGATTCTGAATAACCATGTCTTCTTACAAGAAGGAGACATCATGGTGGAGAATCCCAGAGTCTGAAATCCAACTCTGGAAAGGAAGCAACCAACTCTGGGACTGGGTCCTAGAGACATGAAAGACAAAAAAAAAAAAAAAAAACCTTGTGGGAAGGAAAACCCGAAGAAGAAAACAAAAGAAACAAAGGCAAAGAAAACAAGGCAAGAGCCAAAAGCAAAAGAGGGCGCCCAAAATTTTGCACACAAAATGTAGGGATGGGTATGCAAGGCATAAAAAATGGTGACTATCTAGGATGAGTGCCTTAGCACATTTGAGAACCATAGAATATCTGGTTAGAAAAATTGGAACTAATCGTTACTCAGAGCACCTTGCTTGCAAGGCATGAAATGTCTAAGAAAATCTAGCCATACGTGATTCAATCCATAATTGTTCATCAGTTGTGAATTTTGTGCTTTGGAAGGAAATCAAGCCGATGACCTCTGGGAGAAGCAAAGAAGAGGAACTAAATATATCAACCCAAAGTTTTCAAGTTTGCTCATTTCTCCCAGATACCAGAGTTTCATCCCATCATTTCTTTTCCTTATTATTTTATTCTTTTCTGGGTGGGAGGGTGGTACTTCTTTCACCATTAAGCTTAATCTTAGCTAAATTCAATGGTGGTACTTCTTTCACCCCTCCACCAACCTTAATTTGCTGAATGGGGAAGGAAAAATCCAGACCCGAGAAGAATCTTAAAAGTTTAGACTTGGGTCAACCAACCAGTGCAACCAATCTACCCTCGGCGTGTCTGATTACTTGTTCCTTCAATTTTGATTTAATTGATTACTGAACTTCTGAGGATAAATTTGATGAAGACTACTCATAGTTTGCTACCAAAATTGCAAAATAATTCTAGAGACTGCACCAATTCCACTATGCTAACAATAGATTCTAAGTTGACCGGCATGCCAAAGGCACCATCCCAGAGACTAGATGTTATGTGAAGCATACCAGCCTACAAAAGGGGAGTAAAATGCTGGAAGCCTAGAAAAGAAAGAACAAAACCAAAAGTGAAACAAATAGAAAGGGGGTGGTCCTAGGGGACAACCAACAAAACTATTTACAAAACAAAGCACCCCAAATAGGGACACTAGGAAAGAAATATTTACAAGCGAGAAGATTTACATATAATACAACTTTGGACAAACGTGCCTCATTCAAAGTAATGTTTGAGAAACTATGCATTGATGGGAAATGGGACAGGTTCTCCAGTCATGGTACTAAGGTGATAGGTATTTTCCCTATAGATCTCTAAGATCAAGTATGGCCCGAGCCAGAGCCGTTGGAATTTGGTGTGCTTTCCCTTCTTTTCCTGGGCTTTATCCCACAAAAGGTCCAAGTCTGAAATCTGAAAGGACTTGTATTGGGCTCTTTGGTCAAACCATCATTTTACCACTGCTTGATGGTGTGCAAAGCATTCAAGGGCTACATCTCATTATTCTTCCATCTACACTAGATTCAGGAGTTGAACCTCCACAATATTATCCTAGTTATCAAATTCCTACATCAACTATAAAATTGGGATCTATAAGTTAATTGGAAACACTGGGTTCTAGCCGTAAACTAGATGGAATGGGGATGTTCCAAGGGCAGCCTTAATTTGAATGTGATCTTCCTAGAGGGAAAATCTCAGCTTTTAGTGCCAATCCCAAGGATTTTGTTCTAACATGTGTTTGATCACTTCAAGCAAATTTTTGTTAGTTGATTCAGCAACACCATTCCCCTGGGGGTAATAGTTGCTGGAGAACTTTAGAGTGATCTTCTGGTCATAGGTCCACTCTAGTAATTGTGCCAAAGAAAATGTCAGACCATTATCACATACTATAGCAAAAGGCATTCCAAATCTTGTGATGATGTTTTCTTCCAAGAATTTGATAACTACATCTGTTGTGTTGTTTTTACAAGATATGGCCTCAGACCACTGGGTGCAGTAATCAGTCACAATTAGGATGTATTGGTGGTTGGTAGATGATTTGGGTTTGATTTCCCTAATAAAGTCAAATGCCCATTGGGAAAAAGGTCTAGCCTCAAAAATTGGCTGCAAAGGCATAGCCAAGTTATGCTCATGCTATGTCATGGTTTGGCAAGTATGGCACTTGCAGACATGAGTGTAGACATCTTTAAAGATACAAGGCCAATAATATCGAGCCTAAAGGATCTGATGGGAAATGGCGCTAGCTGAGACATGCCCAGTCCCAAATTGCCCATGGAATTCTTCAATTGTTTTTGCATTTTGGACCCTATCGATGCACTAGAGGTACACTCCCTCATAATTCTTGCAGAAAAGAGTGGAGTTTTTAATCATGAAGTGCATGCTTTTCAACTACAGGGCATGATGTCTATTGGGAGGCAACCCCTCTAGACTTTTTTGTTTAACAACAAGTACAGCAGATCTATGTACCATGGGTCTCGAGTGATGGAATCCACTATGTATGTTTGACATTCTATGTGGGGAGTCTCTTCTGCCATTGCTCTGCTTAGTCCCTGACCTCAGACTATCTTCATGGGTTTCATTTCTAAATCATATTTCTAGAGGATGGCCATCCATTTCCCCTATCTTTCACCTAATTCACTTTGCATTAGTAGAGATTTTACAGCCTGGTCCGGGATGATAGCATGCACCTTGCTCCAGAGAATGAAATGCCAAAATTTCTTCACTGTGCGAACAAGAGCAAAGGCCTACTTTTCCAATGACAAATATCAGATTTCAGCATTCTTGAAGGGGGAGCTCATAAAATCTATTATTCATTCTTCCCCTTCGACCTTTTGGGTCAATACTTCCATGGTAGAATGTGGCAAAGAAAAGGAGTAAATGTAGAAAGGGAGGGAGTAGTCTGGACTAGCCAAGACTGGTGCCTCTATTATTGTTTATTTAATCTGGGCAAATGCCCACTTTGCTTCAGGACTTCACTCAATTTTGGTATCTTTCTTCATCATCTCATTGAGTGGCTTCATGATTTTGGTGAATCCCATCATGAACTACCAGACAAAGCTGATCTTTCCAAAGAATGATCGCATCTCTTTCTTGCTACCGGGCATTTGTAGGTTTAGCAGTGCTTCAACTCTCTTAGGGTCAATGGATATACCTTTCTTAGAGATAATATGCCCAAGAAAATTCCCTTCAGTGACCCCAAATATGCACTTCTTGGGGTTGAGGGATATTCTGTATTGGTGACATCTCTTGCAAATCTGGGCGAGGTGGGTAGAATGGTCACGCCTATCCCAGGAAAAGATGGTCAAATCATCCATGTAGATGATTATGCACTGGTTCATAAGGCCCTCAAACGCAATGTCCATGGCCTTCTGAAATGTGGCTCTTATGTTAATCAATCCAAAGGGCATCCTCCGATATGTAAATCTTCCCCACTTGGTGGTGAACACCATTTTGTCTCTATCCTCGTATTTAACCATGACTTTGTTATAGCTAGAGTACTCATCCAAGAAAGACATCATTTGGGATCCATTCACTATCTACAACACCTCATCCAACTAGGGGAGAGGGTGATTATCTTTCTTGGAGGCCCTATTCAAATTAAAAAAATCCACACAAAGGCAAATTTCACCGCTCTTCTTTCTCACAGGGACCAGGTTAGCAACCCATGTAGTATGCCAGATTGGAAAGATTATCCAAGCTGACAATAGTTTTTGCACCTCTTGACGAATTAGAGGCTCGTTCAATGGGTTGACTGGTCGTTGCTTTTTCCAAAAAGGCTTAGCATCAGGTTTGAGTGGGATGGTATGAGTCATAATGGATGTGTCATATGTCTTCAAATCCTCATATCCCCATGCGATCACATCTATATATTCTCAGAGAACCACGAGAATCTTCTCCTTCTCTTTAGGGGAGTAGGAGGTACCAATGTGTATCATTTTTTTTTCACCGGGCTGGCTGATGTTTACTTTATCAAATTTTCCTCCCTCAGAGGAGGATGATATCTTTTCTTGGCCCTGAGGGTCTGAGTTGAAGATTTTTTCAAGTGTAACTATCCCCTTCAGGATGGTGTTGGTCGGTAGGTCCATGATCCCATCATCTTCATCACCCTGTCCAGTGTCATCGTGGTCTCGTTCCTCCACTATTTGGTCCTCAAAGGCACCAACATTGGCCATGAAGGCCAGGATATGCTGATCTTCCTCAAAAACCTGAAAGTACATGACATTATCTATAATAGATAGGGTGGAGATCATCTCAATGGAAAATCTCTGGAGTCGTGAGCCAGCCATAGGCTCAAGTTTGCTAGTAGAAACAAAAAGGGCATCTGGGACATAGTTCTGTCGCCAGGGCATAAGATCAATGCCAAGGCATAGAAATCTTAAATAAGGCTCCATGCCTAGTTTTGGTATGCAGCCAGCCTCTTATCATGACATGTTTATTGACTTTGGACTTGTTTGAAAATCAACTCTGAATCACCCAGGGCCTGTAGGTGAGTGATTCCCTTCCTTAATGCAAATAGGAGTCCAAGGACCAAGGCCTCGTACTCTGTGACATTGTTTGTGTAGTTGAAATGTAGCCTGTAGGATGTGAGGAAAGATTTCCCCCATGGGTTGATTAATTCTACTCTGGCCCCATAGCCCTGTTTGGATCGAGACCCGTCAAACTTTAGGGTCCACAAATCATCATTTGTTGTTTGGGGCTAGGAAGATGGAGCGGTCTTTGGATTATCTTTGGGAGACTTGGGAGGAGTTTCCTCTGGCACTGATAGTACATGGGTTAGGTTTACCTCTGGAGGGATTTGGGATTGGGATCCCCAAAGAAATGGCACTAGAGAAGTGCTTCAAGTAGGAATACTGGGCTCTGAGGAATTGGCTACATGCTCTTTGTTTTAGAGGACGTCAATGTGCCAGGCAATGACTAAAAGACAAGGCTCACACTCTAGCTTTGAGTGCTTTTGGTAATGTACCTAACACCAAGTTTTGGAAAAGAGTGTGGCGAGGGTCGCTATGGCACCCTGAGAGTTAACCTCAACTCTTAATTTTTTTTCTAGGTCCTGGGTTCTCTACAGAACTATGGGATTCTCCCTAGGGGTGAAATCAAATGTTAAGATTTTGAGGGTTTGTTACACCCTAGGGGAAGTCTTAGAAAAGAAGACCTCATTAACCCTCCCAACTTCAATGAGGGCCTATTTCATCTAAGGTTCACTTTCAACCCAGATCTTGTTTGATTCTCCTTCCTAGGGGAGCCATAAGTGGGAGAAGTTGGTTGAAAAGTATCCATTCAGGGACTTAGACCAATTCTAACTTAATAACATCCCATAAGTGTTTGGCATGTCCACCACTTGGATATGAATTGTACTGTCTATTTTGGGGTCCTGGATGAGCTGTATCTGGGCATTCTTCAATTCACCCACCATTTTCACATCAATTTTATCCAGTTGGATTACAGCACCATGAGATGGGGTGGGTCAGAATCCAAGCTTCTGGCATATGGATAGGGGCATGATGTTTCCCAAAGCTTTGAAATCTACTAGGCAGTTGTGTATATTTTTGCCTTGTATGTTCAGGCCTAGTAGGAGGGGATGATCTTAAGTATTTCCTTGGAAGATAGCCGCATTGGTGTCCTCAAAGGAGACAATCTTGGGTGGGTGACTAACAGCTTTCAGGTTTCCTAAGAGCTTTAGAAGAGACTTCTTCTGCTTAGGACAGTTTAGTAAAACCTCCATCAAGGTCATGGAGGTGGTGGTTTTTTCTAACACCTTCATGATGTCAAACCTTCCTTCTGGGAATTGGTGGCTTTATCATATGATTCTTCTCCCAAAATGCCAAATTCTAATGCAACCTCCTCACCTAGGCTTTAGATCTCCTCCAACCCATCTTTCTACTTCTCATATTTTTCCAAGTCTAGCTCCCATATCTGAGTAGAGATTCTCATGTGGCTAAGGATGAGATCCACCCTATAAAAGTCTGGGAGGGACACTGCTAAAAATTCTCTCATTGTGGTTACTTGTTTAGCCACCCACCCATCCATTTCTTGCACCTTCTTCTTCATTATGCACAGAGAGTCTACATCACCCTGTGCAAGTGGAAATCCAAAAGAGGGGGTTCTAGGGAGGACTTCAGGCAAAGGCCATGTTAATTCTGCCAGAAGTGCTAGGAGATTGGTGTTTGTTTCTCTTTCCTCTTGTAGCTTCTAGCCCTATTTTATATACTGGGCCTCTATTTCCCTGGTAGCTTCTTTTAGCAAGTCTAATTCACCTTTCTTGTCTCTCTTCCCCAAATCTACCTCCATTACATTGTAGTCTTCAGGCCTTACAACCGCTAAATTTGTGTTTGTTGGGGGTGTTGCGATGACTACAATAGTACTACGTGCTGGGTTGGTCTGGAGACTATGGACAACCCATGCCTTCTTGGGCTTCTTCACTTCGACATTCTTGGCCATCATCTCAGCCAACGAGAGTGGAGCGCTTGTGGCCACCACCAGGACTTTTATTTTCTTAGATTCTACCAGCCATTGGGGTGGCTAGGGCAGTCTTGCTTCCAATACCTATTCATTAGGATCCCTTTTAGAATCTGGCATCACATTCCCAAAGTGTATGTTATCTTTGGGCTCCTTTTTTTCTGTCACTCCTTGTTCTTGTTCTTTTCTGATTTCCTATTCTCCATAATCTTTGATGTTTTTTGACACGCTGGCCTCATCTACAATATCACCCAGGATCTTTTCTCGGTCTTTGTCCTTGTAGTTTCAAGGACTTCATCTTCCCTGGTGGTATCAACAACTTCTTCATTTTCCTTGTCTAGAACCTCTTGGTCTATTTGCTGCTACTATTCCTGGGCCTTATTGGCCTCATCTACTTCAATATTCTCCTCCTTCAGGACATCTTCTAGAAGTGGGTGAGGTCACTGGCAAAATTTTAACAATGTGGTTGTCGTTACTACCTCACCAAAAGTGCTTCAGGGCACTTGGTCACCCGAAGTTTCCAAAGGCACCTGGAGTGTGATGGTTGGAGGTACATTTGTTCCCTCGGGTCTAGGTTCTCCTTCCATTAGTTTCTCACCTATGGCCTACCTTAGAAAATTTGTGGTCTCTCCTAGACTGGTACTCTTTCTTGCTTGGGCTCTGTTTGAATCTCTTCTCGAGCCTCTTGCTCTGATATATCTTTTTCTATGGGAATTTCTTCTTCTATAGGGACTTCTTCTTTATCCTGAGCTTTGATTTCTTCTATCGTATGACTAACACCCTATTGAATCTCCAAGAGCTCCTTTACCGAGAAGGTATCATCAAAATCGTCATGAGGCAGAGAGGAGTCTAAAAGATCCTCCAGTTCAGGAGAGTCTGATCTTACATCTACCAGGGGCTTCTCGGGCATACCAAGTGTGGTGCTTGGTACAGGGATCACAATTGTTTTCTTCCTCCTTATAAGTGAATCCCCAGTATCTAGAATGCTGGTAGACTCCACCTCAACAAAAGTCTATCTGCTCATCATCACTGCCAACAAAGGGGACCTCGTTGGGTGAGCAGATGTCGTTGGAGTGATTGGGAGACTGGTAGCTACCTACATACTTAATTGTTGACTGGTTAGCTTTGCTGACTTTATTTGTTCATGTAGCTGGGCCATCAAAAGAGTGGGAATCTAAGGAGGCACCTTGGGCACTGAGACTCCCTATTTTTCTTTCCCGTTACTTTTACTTATACTTGTTTTAGCAGTTATGGTGGATGAAGAAGGTCCAACACCAACTAACATGGGAATGGTCTTCTTGACCGGTACTTTCTTTCAGGTGCTCTTGGGGCACACCCGGGCAAAGTATTTGTGACTTGCCTCCAGGATAGGGTGGCATACCCCATCAATCATCAAATCCTCTAGAGTGGCCCAATCCACTAGAGGGAGGTCTAATTTATTCAGCCCCTGTCCTTTGTACACTAGATCCTCCAGTGGCCCGTCAACTTTGAAACCCTTTAGGAAAGTCTGAAGGTCCTGCACTTCCATGAGCCCTTTGCTCATCCTTGTATTTTGTCATGCTCAAAGATCAAAACTATCCTGGTAGTCCACCCAGAAATCTTCAATATCTTCTTCATGTGATGGGGATGCCTAAGGTAGTGCTATGGCAATCTTTCCATGGGGATCATAATTTTTCTGGGTATGGTTGAATTCAACCAGCCCCAAACCTTTTAATTCATTGTCTGCCTCCTGAGCTATGGTGAGGCTGCATGTGTAATCCCCACAAAATATGGGGAATGAGACGTTGACAAACTTATTCAATGTGAAGAAGGTGTGTAGATCCATCATCTACATGCAAAACTCCAAAAGAATAATTCTATCCCCACAATACCGGGGAAGAAGATAGGGCTTCCCATTGAAGCCTGTCACCCTGATGTAAGTGTGATGCCAGAACTGAATAAAATATTGGCCATAAGAGTTGACTAGCATCATTTCTACCTATGAGAGGTGGTACCTAGAATCTCAGGTAAGTGTTAGAATGCTATGGTAAATGAAGGCATCATTTACCCGGCAGAAGTTATAGAAGCTGAGCTCCCACTACAGTTGGGGATAATGGTCCCATGGTGTGACTTGCCCCAGGCCGTTCCCAAGATCCCTGACTATTCCCAGACCTTAAAAAGCTATCCTTTGCTATGCTAATGCCCACAACACATATGATGTCATGTAAAATTGGGAATTCTGGGTGACGGTCCTCATCTGTGTATCCACATGGTTAGATATAATTTCCGCCCAGTTGAAGGTCCTATTGTGTGTTGTGATGCAATATAGGAAATAATAAATCCATGCTAAGAATTCATGGGCATGGAGCCATCCAAAGATCCTACACAAAATATGATGCCCACTTGAATGGGTTCCTTGAAATCCCCACGGGGAATTTCTAACTTCATTCTCTTGTAGTCTCGCTTTGGAGAATTCAACCAGTGACTGTTGAGGTGTTTCTGAGAAATAATTTTGGCCTCACCAAATTCCTTTAGTGAGTTGGCCCTGGTGATGATGGTGGACCCTTTGAATTGAGGAATTCCCAACTCAGAAGCAAAGGTGGGATATTGAAGTGGTTAGAGATCCAGAAGCAGGACTGAATGAGTGGCTACATTGTATAGTACCGCTAGCTGTCAGATTATTTATGGTGACTGCACCGCACATGGAAAGTTCACGACCTTTATGATGCCAAAGGCAGCTAAGCAAGTGGCTATCTTGTCTCCTTCAGCCTCTAACATGTAAATGGCCTGAATTAAGCCTTACAATTTGGCCTAGGTCCCAGGGTCCAGGTCCATTATTTCCTGAACTTTGGAGTCTATTTTGGACCCCGCAATACCTCCATCCTTTAGATAATTGGATGTTAAAGGCAGCTTTGCTAACATTCTTTCCATTTTTGACTTTGTGGCTGCCCGAGTAGAGGTGGTGGGTAGCTCTAGACTATCAGGAGGAACAAAATTGTCAGACATTTTCAATCAATCCTTCTACAACCTGCAAGACCAGAGAACTGTCAGGACATATATAAACACAAATTATAACTCTGGGAGATTTTTCACCAGCCTGCACCTATCAAACAAATGTTAGTACATATATCAAAAGTTCTAGAGTATCTAAAATGAACATGACTTAACATTCCAGAGTGTGCTGAAACGGTGACAAGGAAAAGAAGAAGACAAGGTCCCGCTGGAGGTTCGGAGCCCAGAGAAACTAACCATTGCCAATGTGATTGGTAACAAGCCATACTTTGGTCGATGTGTGTTTGCACATGGTAGATGGTAGGGGGTATAAATATATTTATGACATTAATTAGGACAAGTGGGCTGACATGAGGCAAAAATGAATGCCAGACTGGACACATTTAAATGCTCATACGTGGGAAATTAATCTCACCATCAATGTGATGAGATAGAGGAGAGAGAAATATGCCATGGTCTGAACCAGCAAGGTGCCGAGTTTGAACCATGGCGACTTTGTCTTGACAAGCTCAACCTCATGGGGTAAAAAGGTATGACAAAGCGCAAAAAGCTTGCGAGCTCTATGGGATATACAGAACAAATATACATAAAGTATAGGAGGGTTGAGGGATGAAGCATATATACATGTAATATACAAAAAATATACAAAAATATACAACAATATACAGCTTAAACAAGATACACATGATATATAGAAGCTACCTTAAAATAGAATACAACATGTACACTAATCCTACAACTGCATAGAGGGTAGACAACCCTCTAGCAGAGCCAACCCACCAATAGGTGGAAAACCAAACAATAGAAAACACAAAATCAGAATGAAACCAACCAAAAGCCAAAACAAACAAACAAACAAAACAAGGGCAAGAACTAGAAAACCAACCTGTGAATCCAAAGTACAGCAAAGGGAGGAGGTACTAGGACCACTCTAGAACAACTTTGACCTCCAATTCTCATGAAAAAATACCAAAAATTGACTCATAGTTATCCACTAAGCTCAGATTAATTCACACTTAATCACACTCAAATTGCCAAAGAATCATTCTGAAAACTCTAAGTGTTTTTAATCGCGGTAACTGTGAAAGTAACATGTAAATCTTATTTATACCTAAGGTAAAAAGAAAGTTACCTTCTTTCCCACAAACTTTGGAATAGACAACCCTCCAGACTCTAGGCCTGGGGATTCCGAACAACCATGTCTTCTTACGAGAAGGAGACATCGTGGCAGAGAATCCCAGAGTCTGGAATCCGGCTCTGGAAAGGAAACAACCAACTCTGGGACCGGGTCCTAGAGACACAAAAGACAAAAATGAAAACAAGACAAACCTCACAGGAAGGAAAATCCAAAGAAGAAAACAAAAGAAACAAAGGCAAAGAAAACAAGGCAAGAGCCAAAAGAAAAAGAAGGGGCCCAACATTTTGCACACAAAATGTAGGGACGGGTATGCAGGGCATAACCGAAGGTGATTGCATTGATTAAATAATGTGTGACCATTTTCACTACTCTATTTTGGTTAATAGTGTCCCAAGGGGTTTCTTTGGTGCCACTAGAAGTATCTGATTCGGGGAACCCTTGTCCCCATATCTTTTTATCATTCTGGCTAAGGTCTTAGAGAGAAACTTTCTTAGAATGGTGGATGAGGGTAAACTCCTTAGAGTTTTTATTGCCTCCACTTTGCCTCTAATTGTCCTACAAATGTTTTTTTGATGATACCATAATTTTTGGTACTGCTTCAGTGATTCTTGGAAATTCTTGCTCAATAAACATGCTTATGTTTCTAGGTAGGCCATTAACTATGTTAAAAGTAACATTTACTTTCTCAACACAGTCTATAGTTTGCAAAAACAAAAGAATACATATATTAGATTAACAATGTGAAAACCTCCCAAGTACTTATCTTGGGCCATCTCTTATGGTTTAGGAGGTTTCCAACTCATTTTGGAACACAATCCTAGCGAGAACACAATATAAACTTGCTGGTTGGAAATGTCAAATTCTTAGTGGTGCGAGGAAGTTGCGGCTTCTGGGAGAATCTCTGGAAGGGATTCTTGTGTATTTTCTCTCCCTCTTCCAAATATCAAATTCAATGGCTGAAAATATTGAAAGAAAGTAGATTTCCCTTCTAAATTGGGATAGTGTTTGTCAGCTAAAAAGTATGGGAAGACTAGGCATTAGGAAAATTTATTGCCTCAAAAAGGCCCTTCTCACAAATTTGGGGTGGAATATTTCCATAAAAAAGACAATTAGTGTGATATTATGATTTCCAAGTATTTGAAAAATGGAATGTTCTACCATTTCCTCACTGTGTAGGGGCTCTGCAGTGGGTCCTTAATATGGAATATCATCTTGAAAAGTAGGAATATCATTCAATTGGTCTTGAAATGGAAGATTGGTGATGGCCACTTGATTCACTTTTGGGGTGATACCTAGATGAAGGATATACCCCTTTCCTCCCACACTGTGTTCCCTGGCCTCTGTGGGGTTGCTAAGTGATTCTTTAGACTCCTTGTGGTTGATTATCTCTGATGCAGGAGCATCCTGGGTGTAAGGGCAATCTTGCATCACCCAAAAATATGTGTTTTTCTATTCAATAAGGGCTATTTTGTACAAAGCTACTATTTTTTTGGAAACTTACTATTTTTAGTAAGTTGGTCATTTGAACTCAGAATGTTCTAATTTTCCAGGTGAAGGTTTATCTTAGTCATATAAGAATACCAGTTGAACTTCATTGCCAGATCATCTGTATTAGCGAAGTTATTAAGGATTTACTGTTGAGATTTTAGGGTGCAAAACCTTTGAGCTCAATTTTCAGGACCTTAGAGGCTCCGGATCAAGGTCGAACCCCCAATTGACTAGAGCTTCGCTAGTTGGGCACTATAGATCGCGATCTCCCCTTTCTGGAAAGTGGTTATAATAGCCAATCGGAGCTACGGTTCAAAAGTTATGGCTTCCGGAAGTTGGGCTACCTAATCTCATGTTTTGTAAATATTTAAAGCCGACCCTT
>MU226895.1:1208153-1254031 GCA_018584345.1 Thuja plicata
GGGCTCACTTCAGAAGAGTGAAAATCAGTAACTAGTTGCATTGGTGGTTTTCCCAAATTGGGTTTCCATGTTATATCTGGTGTTACTTGTGTTCATGTTATTTATTTTATGCATGTCAATAACTATGAATGTTTAAAGAACAATAAAAGGTAAATTTACCGAGTAACAGCAATATATATATTGAAGACATCTAAGGGACTTGTGGATTTATTTTTGTGGTAACTGATTCACCCCTCCCCTCTCAGTTACTCCATCTATATTTCCAACACTTTCAAGTAGATGGATCGGTAGATAGCCTAGCATCACTCTTCACTCTTTTTGCTTTGGGGGTCTGAGTAGCATATTTAGTAACAATCTCCTTCATAGGAAGTGAAATGGGTTTTTAACTCTTCCTCTTATTCACCAATTCAGTTAGCCAAGGAGGGACTAAACCGGTGACTATCAAATTGTTAGGAGTTTTTACAGGATTATTCTCAGCCTAGGGTACCTCTGTATTCATGATAGAAGTCTCTTTTCCTTTTACTTGTTGATCCAGAGAAAATGAAATATTATCTTCATTAACCTCAACATCCAGGTAGTCAAGTCCGAAAGCTTCCATCTGAGAATGCTAATTTGATCTTGTTCTTGGTCTTGATCTTGGTGTAGTCAGGTGCCTACTGAAAACCACCTTTTTCTTGGGAGACGTAATTCTACCTGCATTTGGAGCCACAAGAGATACATTATACAAGGCATGTTTCACATTTATTAAGGCTGGTCTTGCACTATGCTTTTCAAGAGGGGGCTTCTCAGCTCCTTCCTTCTTCCTCTCTAGTAACCAGCTTTCTGTGACCTCAAAAATGCTTCGAGCCCTCAGCTTTATATCATCTTCTTCTCTCCTATAAAAATCTATGTCTGGGGGAACTCTCATGTCCACATTATTATCCCCTGAACTTGTGGTCCTAGAACTATCCTCCTCCACATCCTTAATATCAAAATTCAACTGCAACATTTTGATCTGTGAAATTACAAGTCTAGAATGATCTCGTCTCCAGATTACCTCCTCATCACTGAGATCTTCCCATAGGTCTTCTAGGTGTGAGCTGGGTGAAGGATAATTACTTAGGCTTAGAACTTGACTAGAAAAGCCCTTATTGTCAAAATCCCTTCTTAACTTATAAAATTGCAAGTGAAAGTTCAACAAGTTGCTTCCTATCACCGAAGCGTCCATCATATTGTTACAGGCTAAATTACCAAATTTAACTAGGAACATAGAAGGCCATTTTTCTTCTAGAAGAACATTTTTAATAACCACAAACAATTGCCTGCAAACTTCTGCCAAAATAAAACAATCGAAAGCAAACCTTGGGAGTCTGAGAGGTTCATCATCATAGCCTCCGACGTGAATGTAGGTGAAACATGGGAACTAAATATACAAGCTTCCGTAGGTTTGAATTAGTTTTCATGCCTCCAATGAAACTCTTTGGTTTGGGACACCTACCAATTGTTGACATAATTTACCCAGGAAAACATCATGAACCTTCCTGTAATTTTCCAAAATTTTATCTTTCCTTAATAATGGACAATACTCAAAAATTAAAAGATCTTCATTCCAAGGAACGTGTTGGATGGAAAAAAAATCCTGTGTGCATGCTAGGTAGTAAATCAAATAGGAGGACATAAAGAATTCCTTCTTAATGGCCTGAGCCTGTTTAAGTTGGCCCCTCAGGGAACTAGCAATGATCTTCGCCCAATCAATATGTTAACCCCTTTCCAAGACTATTTCTATAAAGTGAAACATCCACTCCTCATAGAGAAGAACTTGTTCTGAACCTTTAATCTGGTGAAGCAACACTATCACATCATGAATAAGTGGTTTCATATGATCCTTAGTGATCACTTTAGGCAACTAAGAGCCACCTCTGTAATTGGTTTGAGTCCACTTCCTAGCCACATGACTCTGGTTTTTATCTTCATTCTCTCTGTACTAAGCTAGAGATTGGGTGGGTGTAAAACTGACAAGAGATTCTTCTGGGATTTTGAAAATAGCCATAATAGTCTCCCTATTGACTGGCACAAGGTTTTGGCCTTCTACATTAAAAATGCACTTGGATTTAACATCATATCTATTAATACATTGTTGAACTAATTCTGGGCATACAACTGATGGCGGGAATGTCGCAGCTTCTAATAATCCACTTGATAGGAACTCTAGACTATGGTCTTCCACTGCACAGTTTGTGTAGTCAACTGCCATTTTTTCTACTGATATCCCTGACAGGTCTGTGTCTGAGATAATAGGATCTCAGCACTGCATATTTCTAACATTCCCAAAGAAATGTAAACTGGACCTCATCCCTTCTTCAGGAATAAAAACACAGACGCCACCCCCTCTTGAATCAATATATTAAACAGCAATAGGAAATGAGAAAAGGCTTTAGGAGCTACCTGTTTCACATAGACTCAGAACAAATTCTTCTCCACAACCGAGACTCCACAGAAAAATAATAGGAAAGAAAAACTTACAGAGCTGTTTATATTTTCAAATTAATGCCTGGAAAGATCAACTTTAATGAGCATAAGTTGGGGACATTAATTTCAATGATGTGAGCCATAATGACTCATAAATAGGACATCCTTGAAATCTACCATCTTTAATATCATTATTAACCATTCCCCAAATGATATCTTCCGCTCATGCTAATGATCTCATTAAATGCCACCCAACACTTTATTCGAAGTTCGCTCCATGGCTCCCGTCAAATCAAAAAATGCCCCTCTTAAAAACTTAACCATCATTACGTCGCCAGCTTATGTCATGGGTCCCATCAACTATCCTTTCACTGATGACTCTACCTACAATCTATCTTTGAACCTCTTGGAACTACTTTGAACCGGGGTTCAAAGAGGTTTTAAGTGGTTCACCTCCACAAGGTGATATAGGCCAGGGCCCACCTACAGAAAACAGTCATTAGAAGAGAAAACATTCATTAAACTGCTTCAAACTAGTTTGAACCAGAGTTCAAAGATGTTTGAAGTGGTTTTGGTGAAGTATGAGCCTTGGAAAGGATCCATCCAAGGAAGGCCAAATTTGAACTTGACAAATTTGAAGGGTATATGCACTTGAAGGGTTGCTGTAAGGAAAGAATCTCAAGGGAACATGCTAAAGAGATTCAAATTAATGAACTAACAAGGGTCTTTGATACTTCAACAATGGTAACCCTAACTAACCCTAACATCATCTCTAACTGGGGACTGCATATTGCTCAAAGTGTAGAGAACTCTAAATAACTAGTTTCGCAGAGAAAGCCAACAAAGGGAAAGAAAAATAGAAAACTACGACACACCAAAAAGGAAAGCAAGGGAAAAAATATCTAATATGTACATGTATACTGACTGAGGTACATCATTAGAGCTTGCATAACTTAAGGTCCTGCCCATTGTAGGTAAAAGCCAAATTCACACCATCTAGGTAAGACAACCGGAAAGCATTTGAACCAAGGGCTTTAGAAATAATGAATGGGCCCTTCCATAAGGACTCAAATTTCCCATGAGAACCTTTAGGAGCTCATCTCTTATCCCATAGAAACACTTCATCTCCCTCCATAAAGTTATGAGGCCATGATCGCATATCAAAAATATGCTTCACTTTCAACTGGTGTTTTGTAATATGATCCACCAGATCTTCTCTTTCCTCTTCTAGGTTAGCCAAATGCATGACACATTTCTCCAGGGGATCTTTAAAATACTCATCTTCAATTATATCTTGTAGCTTAGCTAAGGAGAGTTCCAAAGGCAGTGATACATATGCCCCTATTCCATATACTAGTTTGAACAGAGCCATCCCAATTTCTCATTTCAAATTAGTTTGATCCATCCATAAAGCTTCGTATAGTTTCCTATGCCATTCGTGAGGGCTATCATCCATCAATTTTTTCATTATCGCCACCAGGTTCTTATTACTGGATTTTTGCTTGACCATTCCCTTACAGAAAATAGTCAAAAGAATGAGCTAAAGATATGCCATGCTCATAGCAGAAGGCTAAAACCTCCTCAGAGGAAAAATATGTAGCATTGTATGCTACTATCTTAACCGGTACCCAAACCTGACAAAAATATAATTTAAAAGGAACTCACACACCACCTAAGAGTTTGCTTTCTTAGTGGGAACTGCTTCCACCCACTTTGTAAAATAATCAGTGGCCGTGAGAATGTAGACATTCCCAATGCTAGATGGTGGGTTCAAAGGCCCCACAAAATCTATTCTCCATTACTTGAATGATTCGTCAACAATTATAGGTTTAAGAGGCAGGGTGGCGAGATGAGGTCTCCCAGTGAAAAGTTGACATTTTTCACAATTGCGAACATATTGATATGCATCCTTGAACATGCCAGGCTAGTAAAAGTGATTCCAAAGAATTTTAAATGATGTTACTGTTGAAGAGTAGTGACCCCCATAGGACTCATCATGAAACACCTTCAACAATTCTTTTTGCTACTCAACGTCCACGCATCTGAGAAATTTTTTGTCTATGCTCCTCTTGTATAGTATTCCCTGAGATATCACATATTGACTAGCCTTCAATTTCAAGTTGTGCCTCTCTTTTGGGTTTAGGTGATTAGGACATTCATCATAAGTAAGGAAATAGGCCATGTCAGAGAACCAGGGGTCAGTTAAACTGACTAGCAATGCCATGGGTATTTCATCAATTTTTTCAGATGGCTCACCATTCTCTGCTATCAATTTACATAAACCCTTCCCCCTTACCAAATTGGTTGGTTTAATTTCCAGGTCATACTCTTGGATCTTTGCTATCCAAATTGCTATGTTGTTCATACCAATCTCCCTTTGATTCAAAATACTTTTCACTGCTGTATCAGGTACAAAAACTATACAATGAGAATGAAGTATATAGTATCTAAACTATTTCACTACTTTTACCACAGTGAAGGCATGTTTTTCCATATGGGAATACTTCAGCTCATGTCTTTTCAGTGGCGTGCTCATATAGGCTATGGGTGTTTCTTTTCCTTTCTCATCTTTTTGTGTTAGTATACCTAATAGAGTATGTTTGGAAGCATAGCAATAAATGATAAAGTCCTTTTTGAAATTGGGACTCTTTAATACAGGAGCCTGTGATACTACATTTTTAATATCTTTGAAAGCTTGACGCCCATTCTCGCTCCACTGAAAATGAACTTTCTCACTCATCATATCAATCATATTCTTAGTAATTTCTAAAAATTTAGGAACAAATGCTCGCAAAAAGTTTACCTAACCAAAGAAGGACTTCAATCCACTCTTGTTTGATGGCAGGTTGAGCTGTTGAATTAACTTTACCCGCTCGGGGTCAATCCGGATCCCATCTTTTGAAATGATATGACCAATTAATTTACCTTCCTCCATGAAGAATGTTGATTTCTTGGGGCTTAAAGAAATTTCATGACTTCTACATCTCAGGAGCACTGTCTCAAGATCCTTTAAGTGCTGACTTCTCTCCTTCAAAAAGACAGTAAGGTCATCCAAGTATACCACCATAATTTTTTTCTAGAGATCCTCGAAGGATGAATTCATTGCTCTCTGGAAGGTTGTACCCATGTTGATTAGCCCAAAGGGCATACGACTATATGCATAAGTTCCCCATGGGGTGATGAAAGCTATTTTATGCTGATCACTTTTTTCCACACTGATTTGATTGTATTTGGAATAGCCATCTAGAATAGACATAACTTCAGATCTAGAAATAGCTTGAAGCACATGTTCCATCACAGGTAAGGCATAGTTATCTTTCAAACTTGCTTGATTCAGGTTATGAAAATCTACACAGATCCTTATTTCACCATTCTTCTTTCTCACAGGGACTATATTGGCAATCCATGTTGAATGGTGGATAGGATAGATGATCCTTGCTTGTAACATTTTTTTTACCTCCTTTAAAATAGCTTCGGACACTTTCCAATTATAGTTCCTTAATTTTTGGTGAAATGGGGTTACATCAGGCTTTAAAGGGATTTGTTGTTCAAATTGACCTTCTCTGAAATTCTTCAAGTCTTCATATCCCCAGGTGAAGACATCTTTGTATTTCCTAAGTAACCTTTTCAAGTTTTATTTTTTCAGACAAGGTACAAGTCAGACCAATAGAAATCCATTTTGGATTATCTTGCTCTCTTATATCAAACTTGTCATACTCTTTAGAATTATGCACATGAGATACCTTTTCTTTAACGGTACTATCATCTTTCCTTCTGAACAAATGTTCAAGAGACACAAGGCCTTTGGGAATCTTATTTCCTTTCAACTAGATCACTCCATCACTATCTGCAGCATCTTGGTAGACTTCTTTGCACTCGCTATAGGATCCTTCAAAATATACATCAGAAAAACCTGCTGCACATTCTAGGAAATCTCTGAGCTGGGAATCACTATCAAAGACTTGCCAATACTCTACATTGTCAGGTATTCTAGGCTTGTAAATTATTTCAATTTGATATTTTTGAGTTTTAAAATCAGGCTGAGGCAATAAAAGTGAAGTTGATACCGCCAAGGCATCTGCTCTGGTATTCTGATTCCTTGGTATAAATTATATGGAGAAGGCATCAAAGAACTCCAATTCATCCCATACCAAATTTCTATAGTGTCTCAACTTCTCATTCTTGATAGAGAATTGTCCCCTCACCTATTTCATGATCAGCTCAATGTCACCTTTCACAACCAACTTCTTGACTCCCCTCAGTTTTGTTTCTTCTAACCCCAGTAGTAAGGCTTCGTACTCTGGAGTATTATTAGTATTTTTGAAATCTAATTTGAAAGCAAGAGGAATACATTCTCTATTAGGAGGGAAAATAACTACCCCCACACCCAAACCTAAATTGGACCAGCTGCCATCAAACTCCATCTTCCAGATATCCTCTTCTTTCTGAGAAGAAGTTTCACCATCCTTTTCACGATCAGTCAGAGAAACATAGTTGCCAAAATGACACTCCTCGTACAAAATTTGAGCTTTTGGATTATCCAAAGGCATCATAGTATACTTATTTTTTGGTTTAGGTTCAAGTTTCACTTTCTTTTTACCAACTGGTATCAGGGCCTCTGACCAGTCCATCTTAATGTCCCCTCCTAAATCTTTGCAAAAAGTTCTACTGAGCAGCATACCGTAGCTTTCTAGGATATCTGCTACCAAAATAGTCAACTTTAGATGTTTGTCAGGGTATGCAGCAAGAATGGCTTGGGCATCTTTGACCTGACCCCTTAATGGAACTTCCTTCCCATCCATAGAATAACAATGACCATAGGTTTTAGTCAAGGTGAGACCTAGGGCTTTTAAAACTAGGGCAGGCATGATGTTATCCGATGCACCAGAATTGACGATGCAATTACTAAGTTTCTAGCCATTTAGAAGCAAGGAGATGTAGAATGGATTGGGTTTCTTTTCTTCCATCTCACTTTCAACTATATTAACAGAGGGACAATCTTCTAGTGTTTGAGGGGTGTCATGAGGTTTAAAGATAAGTTGTTCTTCAACTATGGTGGTCTCACCTATGAGAGGCTTGTCTAATTGGGGGCTTGAACCCGACTCTCCTTTAACATATTTTATCAACCTGTCCAGCTCTTTGGGGTTCATTTTGAGGTATTCTACAGGAGAAATAGAGATTGTGGTGCTTTTATAGAATTTGACAAAGTCAAAGGGAAAAGAAGGATTTGGATTACCTTTTGACAAGATCTTCACCTCAGGACCTTTTGGATTTGTAGAAGTATCTCCATTTTTGTTTTCTTTATGTTTAGCATCGGCAGAAGCAATTGAACCAGGGAAAAACTTTTGCATTCTTTGATTTATTGTTAGAATCGAACAAGCAGGATCTTGTAAGGTTGCCAAAACACTTCCACCTTTGACAGAACCTAGCTCATACTCCAGATAAAAGGAACTGGATGAACCAGCATTGGGTGAGTCTTTCTCTTCTCGCAACTCTTCTATACCAATGGTGTCTTTTGTAGCATTAATTTGAAGACACCTTAACCAATCAGGACAAGATTCTCCATCATGATCTATAGTTAGATGAAAGGAACACATTATTTCTTTTGGTGCAGGTTCAATCTATAATCTAGGTTGTGAAGCTGTCAAAAGAGGAGTTTTTCCTGAAGGTTGATTATATTGTCTTTGGCTAACATCTTGATAAGGAGATGGGTATAGAGAACTCGCCTTATTTTGTTGCCTCTTGAGCATAGCCATATCATTCATTAACCTCTGCACTAGAGGATCTTTCATTGTAGAGGAAGATGTACTCCCCGAAGCTTGAACTTCCTGCTTCAATTTTCCTGCTGTTATGAAAGTATCTTCTAGCTGGATAGCCTGTGTCTGGGCAACGGCCAAGTTAGCCACTCCATCTTTTAACAGGTGAAAGCTTATGTCAGGTGGGACAACATTTAAGAAGAAAATTTTCTTATTTTTGTCACTTGGTACAAAATTTGCTGGTATCCTTTGTAAGATTCTATTAAACTTAGCCACAAACTCCTGCATGGACTCATGTATCTCTTTCTTCATTTGACTAATCTAGATCAATAGTGAAATCTTGTTATCAGGAGTTTTGAATCTTGCTTCAAAGGCAACTTTCATGTCATTCCAATTGGTAATTGAATCATTGGGTAAATGACTGAACCAGTCGACAACAATGTCAACCAAGGTTCTAACAAAGAGTCTAACCGCTATTTCTTGAGTAGGAATACTTAACATGCCACAAGCAGTATGAAAGGTACTCAAATGATCATCAGTGGTTACTTTTCTATCTCCACTAAACTTAGGCAAAGCCTAATTAGCACATTTAGGTAAATCTCTAGGAGGATTAGCTCCTAATTTTAGTGGGCCAATATTTTGACCCCAGGGTTGATTGGCAGCCATGTTAGGCAACTGAAAATTCAAAGGCTAGATATTGAGAATAGTAGGTACCATAGTGTCGAGTGTTACAATAGCTTGAAAAAGAGGCAAAACAACTGGGCTAGATGGAGGCGAGGATGGTCTCCTAAAAGTTTAGGTTTTCTTCTTCTTGCAGGTATTAAGATTAGATTTGAAATTAAGGTTCCTCAGGGCTTCAAAATCTTCATCAATTAGTCCCCTACTCCTATCACCTCTGGTGTATCTCTTTTCTTCCAGTTTAAATATTTAGAACAGGCCTTAATTTCTTGCTAGGACTTGTGCAAGCCTATCTACTATGAATACTTCACGAGCAACTGGTATACCCCTCAATCGCTCAGCTTTTTCTTCTTCCTTCTCAAGCACTTCTTGGACTTGATGAAACTCTTGGTTACTATGTCTAAATCTCCACGCTACTTCAGCAAGGCTTGAGATTATGTCTTCTTGCATGTCTTGAAATCCTAGGTTAGGTTGAAGCACAGGAAACACATCATTGTGAGGAAACACCATCTTGTAGCATTGTAATGAATGGAGAATCTGATATTTTATACTGGACTCTCCCCAATAGAGTCGCCAAAAATCTATTGGTGAACAGATTTGTCTTCCTCTTTTTAAATGAAAATAGATAAATACTCTATGTTTTTGAAGACAAATGATGCATCAAGAGTTAGGTAATAATAAGAAATTGCTTCCCTCTAAATTTCTAAGGTTTAGCTTCCTTGTGAGATATTCAATGAATTACTGACATAAAAGTAAATTCATACACCTTTAACCAGAAAGTGTAGAAGGACCACTCAAATACTCTTGGGTATTGAGGTAATCTATAGAATCAACTAATGATTGAAATAACCATGAAGTAAACTGAGATCTACTAATTACTTCTAAAATAGACAACCTATGAAATAACCCAAGAAAGACAAGCTATAAAGAAACTGAAAGCGACTGAATATAAATAACATATGTGCAGATTTAAATGTACCGACTCTCAAAGTAATCAATACATTCTAGATTTTGATTCAAAGATCTAAACCATACCATGCATCTGTATATTCATATATTAATTAGATCAAAGTCTAATAAAAAATTAGTCACCAACTATTTCAGAAATTCAAGAAAATCCTATGCTAACTATCTACTTCCAAAAAGAAACTATCTACTTTCTACTCCAATTTTCTAACCCTTTTCCAGTTCAAAGTTCTCTTATTAATAGTTTCATGTCTGAGAGAGCCTCCAAAAAAACCTGGCCTCACAGACACCAAAAACAACCATTTAAAACTATTTACATAACTAAAAATAGAGTTTCAAAACATGCGCCATTTAAAGCATAAAGCAAGGGAAATGTTGTCCTGAAAACTACTAACTCCCTTTGGGGCCTTCTGACATGGCGGTTTGTACGAGATTCCAGGATTGGAACACATTTGTTAACTCTTGGGCTGGTTGAGAATGTAGGTTCTTCAGGTCTCTCACCTTCACCCGAGTCACATTCTTTTCCCACCTTAACTCCCTGATTCTCTCCGTCAGCTTCGGCAACTGACCTCTATTCAGTAGCAACATAGACTCCACATTTGCAATTCTGGTGAAATCCTGAACTGTAGGTGTTTCATTTTCCTTGAGAGAATTCATGGTGTCTATGAAGACTTTGACCATGGCATCTACATCCCTGTTACTTCCATCAATTTGCAAAATGCTTGAGGGATTCACTATCTTGATGTCTTTAAGGGCATCCACATGCATATTCAACACCTCCTTTTCTATTGCTTTGTCTTAAGAGATCACAGCTTTAAACATTGTATTTTTCCATCTGAAGTTTTGCTTCAGGATGAATAGCATACAGGGATCTACCAGTTTCATCAGATTCTCAACTAAGAATTGAGTCACACCATAGTTTTCTATTTCTTGAACCTATATGACGATCGTTGTGCATTTTTCTTCCTCCATTTCCTAGCTTGGAACTAGGGTTTGAACCTCACCAAGTAATGTTTCTCCATCTAAGAAAGTAGATCTAAACTCGTAGATGAAAGCACTCCCTTCAGTGATAACATTTTTTATCCAAGACTTCACGACCTCCATCAGAACCTTCCCCTGTTGTATTTGTTTCACCAGCTTTTGGCTTTCAACTGAATTCAGATCAAAATCTTGTGAAGACTAGGCTAGTAGCAGAACTCCATCATTAGTAAGTGAGGAAAGAAACTCAGCCATGGTAGAAACCAACTATTTCAATTTACGTTTCTCCCTTCCATCCTTTTGTGACTGCCAGAGCATATGATCAGCTGAGAATTTAAATAGGTGATCCCTAGAATCCCTATTCAGAACACCAAGTTCCATCTTCCTAATTTCGAAGTCTTCGGCCTCTAGTTCCTAAATTCCCCCTTTAGGCTTGAAAGTGGCTATTTCTGTAGTCACCCGTCCAGTAGATGGATCGGTAGATAGCCTAGCATCACTCTTCACTCTTTTTTCTTTGGGGGTCCGAGTAGCATATTTAGTAACAATCTCCTTCATAGGAAGTGAAATGGGTTTGTAACTCTTCCTCTTATTCACTGATTCAGTTAGCCAAGGAGGGACTGAATCGGTGACTATCTAATTGTCAGGAGTTTTTATATGAGTATTCTTAGCCTGGGGTACCTCTGTATTCATGATAGAAGTCTCTTTTCCTTTTACTTGTTGATCTAGAGAAAATGAAATATCATCTTCATTAACCTCAACATACAGGTAGTCGAGTCCTAAAGTTGCCATCTGAGAATGCTTCTCTAATCTTGTTCTCAGTCTCGATCTTGGTGCAGTCAGGTGCCTACTGGAAACCACCTTTTTCTTGGGAGACATAATTCTACCTGCATTTGGAGCCACAGGAGATACATCAGGCGGGGCATGTTTCACATTTATTAAGGCTAGTCTTGCACTATGCTTTTCAAGAGGGGGGTTCTCCACTCCTTCCTTCTTCCTCTCTAGTAACCAGCTTTCTGTGACCTCAAAAATTATTTGGTCCCTCAGCTTTATATCATCTTCTTCTCTCCTTTTCCAATCTATGTCTGGGGGAACTCTCACATCCACATTGTTAGCCCCTGAACTTGTGGTTTCGAAACTATCCTCCTCCACATCCTTAATATGAAAATTCAACTGCAACATTTTGATATGTGAAATTACAAGTCTGGAATGATCTCATCTTCAGATTGCCTCCTCATAACCAAGATCTTCCCATAGGTCTTCTAGGTGTAAGCTAGGTGAAGGATAATTACTTAGGCTTAGAACTTGCCTAGCAAAGCCCTTATTGTCAAAACCCCTTCTTAACTTATAAAATTGCAAGTGAAAGTTCAACAAGTTGCTTCCTATCACCGAAGCGTCCATCATATTATTACAAGATAAATTACCAACTTTAAATGGGAACATAGAAGGCCATTTTTCTTCTTGTAGAGCATTTTTAATAACCACAAACAATTGTCTGTAAACTTCTGCCAAAATAAAACAATCAAAAGCAAACTTTGGGAGTCTGAGAGGTTCATCATCAAAGCCTCCGACCCGAATGTAGGTGAAACATGGGAACTAAATATACAGGTTTTTGTAGGTTTGAATCAGTTTCTGTGCCTCTAATGAAACTATTTGGTTTGGGACTACCGCCAATTTTTGACATAATTTACCCAGGAAAACATCATGAACCTTCCTGTAATTTTCCAAAATTTTATCTTTCCTTAATATTGGCAGTACTCATAAATTAAAAGATCTTCATTCCAAGGAATGTGTTGGATGACAGACAAATCCTGTGTGCACGCTAGGCAGTATATCAAATCAGAGGACATAAATAATTCCTTCTTAATGGCCTGAGCCTACTTAAGTTGGTCCCTTAGGGAACTAGCAATGATCTCTGCCCAATCAATATGTTGACCCCCTTCCAAGACTATTTCTATAAAGTGAAACATCCACTCCTCATAGAGAAGAACTTGTTCTAAACCTTTAATTTAGTGAAGAAACACTATGACATCATGAATAAGGGGTTTCATATGATCCTTAGTGAGCACTTTAGGAAACTGAGAGCTGCCTCTGTAATTGGTTTGAGTCCACTTCCTAGCCACATGACTTTGGTTTTTATCTTCGTTCTCTCTGTACTGAGCTAGAGATTGGGTGGGTGTAAAAATGACAAGAGATTCTTCTGGGATTTTGAAAATAGCCATAATAGTCTCCCTATTGATTGGCACAAGGGTTTGGCCTTCTACGTTCAAAATGCACTTGGATTTAACATCATATCTATTAATACATTGCTAAACTAATTCTGGGCATACAACTGATGGCGGGAACACCACAACTTCTAATAATCCACTTGATAGGAACTCTAGACTATGGTCTTCTGCTACATGGTTTGTGTAGTTAACTACCATTGTTTCTATCGATATCCCTAACAGTTCTGTCTCTGAGATAATAGGAGCTCGGCACTACATATTTCTAACATTCCCAAAGAAATGTAAACTGGACCTCATCCCTTCTTCAAGAATAAAAACATAGACACCCCCCCTCTTGAATCAATATATTAAATAGCAACACGAAATGAGAAAAGGCTTTAGGAGCTACCTGTTTCACGCAGACTCAACACAAATTCTTCTCCACAGCCGAGACTCCGCAAAAAAATAATAGGAAAGAAAAACTTATAGAGCTGTTTATATTTTCAAATTAATGCCCGGAAAGATCAACTTTAATGAGCATAAGTTGGGGACATTAATTTCAATGATTTGAGCTTTAATGACTCAGCAATAGGACATCCTTGAAATCTTCCATCTTTAATATCACTATTAACCATTCCCCAAATGATATCTTCTACTCGTGCTGACAATCTCATTAAATGCCACCCAACACTTTATTCAAAGTTCGCTCCATGGCTCCTCTCAAATCAAAAATTTCCCCTCTTAATAACTTAACCATCATTATGCCGCCAACTTATGTCATGGGTCCCATCAACTATCCTTTCACTAATGAATCTGCCCACAATTTTTCTTTGAACCTCTTCACACTACTTTGAACCGGGGTTAAAAGATGTTCAAAGTTGTTCACCTCGACAAGGTGATATAGGCCAGGGCCCACCTGCAAAAAATGGTCGTTAGAAGAGAAAACATTCATTCAACTACTTCAAACTTCTTTGAACCAGAGTTCAAAGAGGTTCAAAGTGGTTCTAGGGAAGTATGAGCCTTGGAAAGGATGTGTCCAAGGAAGGTTGAATTTGAACTTGACAAATTTGAAGGGTATATGCGCTTGGAGGGTTGTCGCAAGGAAAGACTCTCAAGGTAATGCACTAAAGAGCTTCAAATTAATGAACTAACAAGGGTCTTTGACACTTCAACAATGGCCACCCTAACTGACCCTAATAGGGAGTAAATAGAAAGAGGATGCTAAAAAAAAATTGATGAAGAAAAACTTCATGCAATGCTAATCAAACAAGCTAAAGGAAGAGCTAAGGAATTCTGTAGACACTGATGAACAGTGAGCACAACATCACAAAGAAGAAAGTATGGAGTAGAAGGATTGAATTGATACATTGGTCAGAGAGGTAATGTACTTAAATAGATCTAAAAATCTACAATTTAAGTTGCAATATGAATAGGTCATAATGTGTCATTTTAACCATTGAAGCATCAAGTCTCTTAACGGAGCAGGACTTAACAATATTCTATATTTAGAGGTACATCCCAAGGAGTTCCAAAAGGTTGATTCATGAAAGTAGCATTGGATATGCTCGATGCCTATTGACAGTCTAAGAAAGAGACTGTTTCAAGGATGGAAGCATTAAATGCCCAATACTAAGTGACAACCTCTATGTATAAAATCCTGTAACAAGGTTGCACTTAACAGTGTGTTTGTAACCTTTAAGAGGGTTGGCTCTTAATAGGGCTCACTTTAGAAGAGTGAAAATTTGGGGCAACAGTCCCAGTGGTTTTTCCCTTAATAGGGTTTCCACATTAAAATCCATGTTTTATGTGTGTATGATTCATTTCTTTACTATTTTGTATCTTACATAATTCATTCTAGATATATCAGTATACTCTACATATTTACTATATTTCAGTATATAGATGACTGCTTATCAGTAAACATAAAGAAGAAGATTTAACAGAGCAATCCAACAAGTAGTAAGTTGATATAAGTTATTCAAGGCATTCATCTTGTAGGACAGAAGATTACTTGAGAAATAATTTGTGGTTATAATTTTTGAAGGGTTGATTTAAGGATTAATTTTTGAGGCCACTGATTCACCCCCCCTCTCAGTTATTACTAACATGTACTATTCTTTATAGCTAAAATTATATCAACTCGATGATAGATCCCATAATGATGGAATGACATGTTGTACAGATTCCACATAGTCACTTGAAAATTTATTATTACCTCTCTTGTAAAGGAGCATACTTCTAGTATTTTGTTTATAAAATATCATTGCTTGTGGGGAACTATTTCTCACATGATATTATTTTACAGGAAGGATATGTTAATGATTATACTATATTATATAGACTACCAATTATCTTGCTTTTAAATAGCTCGGTGAAAATAACAAGTTTCCATAACCATTTTAAGGGTTACAATTTTATTATGTGGAGTGAATTATATTGGTGATTTTGTTATAGAGATGGGTGGGGACTGTGCCTGCATTGATCGTGGTAAACCAAAAAAATTTAAAGAATGATCCTAATGTGTGGCACATTTTCAAGGAAGGGGGTTTATGATTATATGAAATCTATCAATAAATCTTATGAGGGTTCATTGGACCAATTTTCCTACTCCTGGGAAGAAAGGAGAATTATTTTTTGGGGTATCTCTTTCTAAATTAGTGAGGAGGTGGTTTCCAAGACTATTGGGTTATCCTATGAAGGAAGAAAATGGAAGAAGACTAGTCCAGTGGTAAGCAATGTGTTTCCCATATTTTCAACATAACCTAAGTCCTTTGTCCATTAAAATTTAGCCATTAACCTGTATAACATTACTATGGCATGGTCAACCCTTTATGGTATTTTGAACCGAGCCTTATCTTTCCCTAGTTCCCTTTATCCCTGATTAAATGATCAACCATGCAATGTCTAGAGTCTCGATCATGTCAAGGTAGTTAAAAGAGGACCAACCCCTAATTATATCGATATATCACTTACTTCCAAACCCAGTCCCTTCCTTTAGTTATCTTATGATTCCTAATTTCTCTATTCACTTGATGTTCCAATAATAGTGAATCTTATTTTGTTATGAGAGGCCTCTACTTGTCTAAGTATTAGTCAACCACACTTCTTAGGAACCTTGCACATACTTAAATCCTTCTTTAGTTCCTACTGATAGTGATGGATTAAAGATGAATGATATAGTTTTAAAACAACCTACAATGGTGATGATGTCTTCCAGAACTATTCCTTAAAGAGCCTTGAATGCAAAAATCATATCATGAAAAAAGAAAGAACAATAACATCTTTCTTGAGGGAGAATGCCATATTCATGAAAAGTAAAAAAGTAAAATGATCCACCATAATTAATTAGGGAATTCATCCAGGTAAAAAAATATCTACCACCTTTCATATGACTTCTATTTTTTATTCTATGTAATGGATAAGGAAAGAGTAAAAGACAAGCACAGTCACTGAGTGCGTATTTGTAGGGTAATCTAGTTTATGTAAGGATCTTAATGTAACACTAGTCTTTCTTCTCCCTAGCTTCCTTTAGGGTCTCCTAGGATACTCTATTGACCTATTAGGGTTCTTCAAATGACCCTATCCTCCTTAGGATTCTTCTCACAAGATCCTAATCCTTTCAACTAGTGAACACCAACAATGTAGAATCAAAACTCACCATTGTCCTTCCTAGGCTTCAAATGGCCCTTGTTGCTCCATCTGCATAAACTGATCCAAATGAATCCCAAAATCTCCCATATGGAAATTTAGTCTTCAAAATTATTTATTGGACTAATTCCAATTTCCACAAACAACTTTAAGATGGAAACCCTCAACGAGTTCCAAATTCCAAGTCAATTACACCCAAAAGAGGGCTACTAGCATTAGGCCTAGTTAGGCTCCTTTTCTGCAATAACTTGTAAAAACCATTAACAAGTCAGGAAAATAACACCATATCCTGATACCATTTTTCAAGAACCTAAGGATTTTCTAGGTCTTGGCTTCCATAGGTGTTCGTACAGTACCTCCTACAAACATGCCTAAAATTTAGGGTTTTAGGTCCTTTTCACAGTCTGCACAAGAAATTGATTTTCTTAGCCTACAAAACAACTCACCAAAACTTCTCCTCTAAGTTAGGGTTCCTTAATTCAACATAATACCTTCCCAGAATGGTTTATTGAAGTATTGAATGCTTTCAATCTCCCCAAACTTCTCTGCAACTACTGGTGACCCCTAGCCATGCATCTCTAGCTTGCCTAGGGCATCACCTTAAAAATAGATGCCATAATTTACTGGGCCCCTCCTTCACTATACATCATTGACATGGAGTCTCTTTCCATAATCCAAGAGCTTGTGCAAGTGCCACAGTGGAAAATGGATCTATGACCCCATTTGTATATAGTACTCAATTCAAACCAGCGACAGGACAGAAACTAAAATATTTTACCAAAGCAACTAAAACTATTCAAATTAAAAAACTAAAACCAAAAAATTCTTATAACAACCTATATTACAAAAAACAATGCTTACAGTAATAGATTCAATCCATTTCAATAATAGATCCTTGCAAAAAACAAAAATTGTAACTGTTCTTCAATTACACAGTCCATACACACTCTGGCATCAACTTGCCAACCCTTGAAAATGATCAAGGATAGCCTCTTATAGTTGACCAAGGCATTAAAACACTGGTTTCAGATAGTTAAGGAACTAATTCCTTCAAAGTTGCATTCTTGCAACAGATGTTGTCAATGTTGTCAATGACAACATTGACAACTTTTGCCACTTTTTGGATATGTTATCCAAACTTGGTCAAAAGGTGTCCAATATTTCCCAAATCACTAATTATAATGTTTAAACATAGATTGGACTCATAGGTCACTAAGGACCTAAATAGACATCCTCTCACTTGACACACTACACACTAGGACTTTTAGTCCCTTTATTAACCTAGTGGTTTGGCTAGAAACACTACAAGCCAAAACATCAAAAGAATCCCTAGGTTACATTGCATACTTAGCCTACCTAGGTGCTCCTGCACCATACTCCCAACAAGGAAATCTATGTCAATCCCATGGACAAGATATCCTATGAAATGCCCACCTTCTTGAAGTCTGCCTCTGCAATCCATGAGGCCTCAGACTTTGGTCTATCCTTCCACTGAATCAAGTGTTCTATGTAGACTTTATGCCTTATAGTCTTCTTAACCCTGGAGTTTAGAAATTTGTTAGCTACCATATGTGGTTTGGGAAGCAATATAGTAGCCTCAATATGCTCACTGATTACTTGACTGCCCTTACTAATCTCATCCACTTTCCCTCTGAATTGGATTAAGTCCTACACATTGAACATTAGAGAGATACCCAAGTTTGAGGGTAAGTCTCTTATAAGCATTAGCCCCATATTTGGCTAGAAATTTACAAGGTCCCACCCTTTTCATCTGAAGCTTTCTAGGGACACCCTTTTGTAGCCTTGATTTATTCAAGTGAACCATCACATAGTCACCCACCTCAAACTGAACATCTCTCCTCTTTTTATAAACTTTTTACTTCAACTTTTGTTGACTTTCTTGGATTTTCTTCTTGACTTGTTCTCTTATCTCATTCATGGTATGGGTGAAATCCTCTGCATGCCCATTTTGGTACTCCATGTTAAGATTGGATAATACTTAGAAGGGGGGTGAATCAGTATTATAGCACTTAAATAAATTCTTCAACCATTTAAATATCAACCGTAAAATTATAGTAAATAAAAGAACATAAGAAAATGACACAATACTGATAACACCATAATTTGTTTTCAAGGAAACCCTGGCCAAGGGAAAACCCTAGTGGGGATGGTACCCACAAGCATGTACTAAAGTATAATATCCCTGTAAGGAGACCTAGCCCTATTAGGAGATGAATATTAGATAGTACATTTCCTTGTTAAAGGTTCACAACACCCTGTTAGGGGCCAATTGAGCTTAAATCTCTTACACTATAATTTAGGTTACAAAGTGTTCTCAGTCATGAAAAAAAACAAGAAACACTGGTGCTTAGAAAGTTCCTTTAATGTTCTTCAGTGATCTCTATCATTCTCTGCTCTGCTATTCACTCAACAACTTATCCAACTATCCAACTCTTCATGCCTCTTATCTTTATCAAAAATATCTTACATATATATCTCACAACTTTATAAAGTCGGCTCACAGTATGAATATTACAAATATTACTAAGTTGACCTTTAATACAAAATACATTTAATATAGTAAATACTAAATGCATATTTGGCACTCTTTCATAGTCAATGTGGAGGTTATCAACAACCAAAATACAACTTCAATTTCCTGGAGTGCAAGCCATATTCCCTTAATCTTCGCTTCTGTCAAACTGCTCTATTTCATTGTTCTGCTGCAATCTGTCTAACTTGAATTCTATCTAACTCACCATAGACTCAACCAAAACAAAATTGATCTTAGGTGGAGGTCATACATACCCCATACTATCTTCCTCTAAGCTTGATTTCCCTAAATTGTCGATCTTGATCTTTAGCATCCAAAACACTTCTGTGTCTCTACTTCTACACTTAGTCAATTTATGAATCACCAAAACTCATCTTTTCTAGAATTGGTCTGAAACCCAGATGTGTTGCCATAAATGAAAACTAAAAAGTAAATCACATTTACACAAATTTGATTACTTGCCAAAAATCTCTCCCTTTGGCATTGATGGCAACACTTAACAAAAAAATGAATAAGTGTTCCAACAAATATGTCTCCTCTATAATCTTTGTTTCTTTTTCTTTTCTCTTTTCTTTTCTTCTCCTATATAATTTTTTTTATCATATATATATTTTTTTCTTCTCTTCTCCCCTTTGATAATAATGACAAAGGTGCATATACAACAAAAGGTTTTAGTTCTTTCTCACCAGTTTCAAAATATCCTGAAAGGAATCTTCCAAGATCTTCACTTCTGCAGTCCATGTTTTGAATAAAATTTGGCTAATGTGAATTAAGCCATTCAATGAAAATGATATGGTATCAGCTTATTTTAAGTTTGTGGGCTTAGATTTATCTAGTGAATCTTTCACTTTCTCCAAATCTTAGAGATGAACCTCAAGTATTGATAAGGTAGGAGTGATAAAGCTTTTCAGCAAATTGAACCTTGTCAATACTCTCCCTTTTTCATTATCTAATACACTAAGTTTAGCCAAAATCCTTGTGACTTATTTTTCTAGCTCTGTTGTGGATTTTGAAGATGTTTCAAAATCATCCATCATACTATTCATAGTTTCCCTCTCTTTGGAAATAATGTCTTCTATATTCTGAACATGCCTTATTGGATTCATGCAATAGCTGAATAATTTTCTCCCATGTCCAATGCAGTTTCTTGCATTTGTCAAGTAGGTTTTCACAATTCCTAAATCCCATGTGATACATTTGTAGACTGTAGTTAGATTCTTCATAGAGTATGTCTTCTCTTCCTTTTCTTCTGCTATCTGAACAATAAGTTCTCATAGTGCCCATCAAATTCATCAAGTGTGATTATCAGATTCTCAATGTCATCTTTATTCTAGAAAACAATAGGTGTTGGAAGCAATTTGTTTACAGTATCAATTTCTCTTGAGATTACTTTTGCCTTCTTGTCTCCTTTCTGTTATGATATTTCCTTTACTTTGTTCAAAGCAGTAAATGCCAATTTTACTAGTTCTACTTCAGCCATGCTGTCAACATTTACATCACTTCTTGCCAAAAATGAAAGGGATGATGTGTTTACCTCTTTCTTTTCATCCTCTTTCTGATCTATCTTCTTTTCTTCTTCCTTCTTCTATTTTTCCTTCTTCTATTTTTCTTCCTCTTTGTGTTCAACCTCATCTACCACAGTAGTATCTATATTCCCTGAAAAAGGGTCCTTTTCATCTTGAGAGGTGTCAAGTGTTACTGCTACACCAGAAACATAAAAATCTGGTGGTGGATCTGCTTCGCTCTTCTCAGTATTTGTCTCTGTTGCCTTTGATTTCTCACCCATTCCCAATTGTGTGGGTGAAGTGGTCTTAGGAGGTGAGGGCTTGTTAGAAGTAGTACTCATTAGTATCTTCTCCAGTGCCTTCTGAGTTTCCTTAGTGACTTCATCATATTTCCTCACCATGATTTTCAATAATCTCACTTTGGTCCTTAGTAGAGGTTTTAGTTCCTTGTATATTTTGTCCCTTTCTTGAACTGATATCACAGGCATCATGTTATTAATTTCTTGGTTTCTGATTGTATCATCTTCAATTTGTGCAACATGTTTTCTTATTTCCAATCTCCCATATAGGTCTATGGGTATGCTTCCTTCAATTTCTAACAGTGTCTTCTTGAAAGTAAGTAAGTGCTCTATCATAATGTCCTCAATTTTAAGCTTGTCTACTTCTTCATACCTGTTATAGTATTTATCAATTGTGACCAATTTACCTTGTTCTAATGCTCTCTTCTCTAGCATCTTCAGGTTAGGTTTCCAAATGTGTTTTTCTATTTTCTTTTCTTCTCCTACTGTGGTCTACTCTTTAGGTGATGTATGCATGCTTTATCTTGTAACTCTAGAAGTGATATTTTCAGCTTGTGATGTTTGTTGTTGAGGAGGAGGTGGACTTTCTACCATAATTACTTTACGAGTGAGAGGGGTTGTAGTACTTCCACTTGCTAGTCCAAGTGATCTTTTTCCATCTTCATTTTGACTTCTTTTAGTTCCTCTTCTATCAATCTAGCTTTGACTCCACATTCATGTCCAATATTATCAATCTTTCTCTTCCTCAGACCTCTAGTCTATTCTTCTCTCACTTTTGCTAACATTTATTCACAAGCTCCCCATCTTTCCTCTGTTGTATCAATCTCTGATGCAAGGACATGTTCTACTTGCATAGTAAGTACTTCAGAACTTACTTCATAACCCATGGGATAACACCATTTATTCTTGGTTATGACTGCTTCAAAGCACACACAATCAATTTCAACCATGAAACAAATTGTATCTTTGTATTTCTCAACAATGTCTACATGTATTCTATACCTTGTCTTCATCTATCTCTATAGTATCTTGATCATACCAAATAGTTCACCATAAACCCAAGTAGCATTCTATCTTTTGTAGCTCTGTGAAATCAATACGCTAGTAGGTACTCCAGATTTCCAACCATTAGGATGTAAGCCACAAAACTTGTGCTCAATATGAATGAACATATGCATCAATAATGAACCAAATCTGAAGGTTTTTGATTTGTCCTTCTTCACAAGCTTCACATTCTCAAGTAATTGTTGTGCCAAAACTTCACATAGATTATACTGTACATTATCCTTCACCATTCTCCATGCCATCATGATTAACCTAGCAAATATTGAGTTAGGTCTGCTACTGTAGTAGAACTTGCACCCAAGTATCATCACAATCAATCTTACATCTTGCTGAAAGATGTCGTTTACTGTTATTGCCCGTCTGTCCCATTTCAAATGAGTTAGGGTTTCAACTTCTTTCTTCACATATTTCTCTGCAATAGGAATGACTTCGGTGTTGTCCAATCCAGTGATTTCATGGATTAAGTCACTACAAATCTTCATAGGTTGTTCACCAATCCAGATAAACTGATCATGAACCCTACTTAACAATATTTTGAACTATTCATCTTCATCGAATTTTCATAGATCCAAAATTTTCATTATGCTTAGTTGATTAATATATTTGTATTATTCTCTCATGACTCCATTATCATTCATATTCTCTATCTTAGTTGATATATCATCAATTTTCAGTATGTCATATTTGCACTGTATGTAAGCCCTAATATCTTCTACATGTAACATGCCATACGGGTTTTGAGAAAATGCTCCCTCTGGATCCTCTTCACATGATTTGAATGGATGTTTCTTGAACTTATACCTAGGTCTATCTGTAACATCAAAAATAATAGGTGCATACATGGCTAGATGATGTAAATACCTTTCTTTCACTGAATTCCAAGTTTATCCTTCAATAGATCACACATGGCCAATGTAGAATAATCTAAACTTCTCTGCTCTCTAATTTCCTTACCTTTCTCTTTGTTAAATGGTAAAGAGATAGGTTATCAAGTGGTGCTTTACACAAGTTTAAGTTATGAATTTTACTTTCACTTAAAACTATCCAGTCGGCTATTAGATCTTGCAAAGAAAATATATGTGTCGGCTGATGTTGAACTCTTAGATGTATACTTCATGATGTCAGCCAAGCTTATACCCAATATCTCTCAAGCTAAATCCAAAAAATTTGCGGCAGGATATATCCTGATGTCTATATCCAATGCTCCCCCTAAGGCCATGATCGACCAATTAGGTTGATTCTGTCTTGCTACCATTAGGAAAATATCTAGTAGCCTCTATTGACTCTCCCTGAACTGATGTCTTAATACTTTCTTTGATCTTACATATCTTACCATTGTTTCTATCTTTTGCCTTCTTAAAACAACTTTCAAAATCACTCTTCAAATCTACAACACTCTTACCAATATCATTTCCATTCTTCTATGAATTCATAGGAGGTGGTAATATTCTATTGTCTGATCCATTAGCCCTGCAAAATTTTTCTACATGTCCTGGATTATTGCATTTGTAACATATAGGAGGTCTTCTTTCCTGATTGACTTGCATCTTATAGTATTTCACAATGTGTCCAATGCTATTACATTTGTAGCATGTAGGTTTTACTATATATTCTCTTCCATTGTCTTGTCTATATCCTAATTGATTAGGTTTTATGCATTCTATTTTCTTGTGCCCATATCCATTGCAGTTAAAAAAATATCCAGAAAAAGTTCTAAAATGAGCATTACCTCTGCAGTCTCTCTTCATGTGTCCAAATCTATTGCAACCAAAGCATCTTCCTCTGAAGGGTCTGATCTTCTCTTTAGGTTCTTCAAAAGAAGGTTTCTTAGAATCAATCTTCTCATTTGATTTCTCTTCCCGATTCTTTGAACATTCAACTTCATTGAAGCCAATACCATTTATATCACCTTTAGGTTTTTGTTTGTCTCTCTGTTCATCAATCAAATCACTGCTGGTGTGAAGTTTCTCAATGTGTTTCTTTTCTTCAACAAGTTCACCTTTTATATTCTGATTGTATTTTTCCATTTCCAGATACTTATTCTTGTAGTTGTCAGCCTCATTCTTCATTTGATCTAATGTACTGTTTAAAGTTTCTTCAAATTTCTTCTTAGCATCCTTTTGTACCTATATTTCTTTAGCCATAGTCTCATTTTCAAGTTTCAAAGTTTCATTCTCTTATTTTAGTTGCTTCACCTGATCTGAACTACCTTCATCTGAATCTTGTTTTATCTGAACCACAAGATCTTGTCTTTGATTTATGGAAAGCTCAAGTTGATCTTTGAGTTTCTTTATGAATTTCTCAGCTCTTTGCATGTTGAATCCCAACTCTCCATTCTCTACTTTTTCTTTATCAAGGTCTTCAAGTGTAGCATCAAATTTTTCTTGCAAACTGTCCAAATCCATTATGATTTCCCCCAAGTTGTTAGACTTTCTCTCCAAGGGCCAAAAGCTCTGATACCAATTGTCAGGATTGGATAATACTGAGAGGGGGGATGAATCAGTATTATAGCACCTAAATAAATTATTCAACCATTTAAATATCAACCATAAACTTACAGTAAAGAAAATAGCATAAGCAAATGACACAATACTCATAACACCATAATTTGTTTTTGAGGAAACCCTGGCCAAGGGAAAACCCCAATGGGGATGGTACCCACAAGCATGTACTAAAGTATAATTTCCCTGTAAGGAGACCTAGCCCTATTAGGATCTAAATATTACATAGTACATTTCCTTGTTAAAGGAATAACAACCCTGTTAAAGGTTTACAACACCATGTTAGGGGCCAACTAAATTTACAACTCTTACAATATAATTTAGGTTACAAAGTGTTCTCAGTCATGAACAAAAACAAGCAACACTGGTGCTTAGATAGTTCCTTTAATATTCTTTAGTGATCTTTTTCATTCTCTACTTTCCTATTTTCTCAACAACTTATCCAACTATCCAACTCATCACGCCTCTTATCTTTATCAAAAATATCTTACATATATATCTCACAACTTTACAAGTCGGCTCATAATATGAATATTACAAATATTACTAAGTCGGCCTTCAATACAAAATACATTTAATATAGTAAACACTAAATGCATAGTCAGATCTCTTGCATAATCAATGTGGAGGTTATCAAAAACCAAAATACAACTTTGATTGCCTAGAGTCCAAGCCATACTCCCTCAATATTCGCTACTGTCAAATTGCTCTGTTTCGTTGTTTCCTACTGTAGTCAGTCTGACTTCAATTCTCTATAACTCACCGTAGACTCAACCAAAACAAAATTGATCTTAGGTGTAGGTCATAAATTCACCATACTATCTTCCTCTAAGCTCTCTTTCCCAAAATCATCGATCTCAATCTTGTGCATCCAAAACACTTATGTGTCTCTACTTCTACACTTAGTCGATTTCTGAATCACCAAAACTCATCTTTTTTGGAATCGGTCTTAAAATGAGATGTGTTTCCATAAATGACAACCAAAAAGTAAATCATATTTACACAAAGTTGATTATTTTCCAATACTCTATACCTTCAAGATCCCTGAGTTCACAAACACCCCTAGGGTGCATCCCATAAACAATCTCAAATGGACTTCTTGTCATTTTGTTCTTACTGTTGTTGTAAGCATATTTTTCTTGGGGAATGACCACATCCCAAGTCTTCCCATACTCCTTAGTTAGGCACCTCAATAGGTTACCCAACACTCTGTTTACCACCTTAGTTTTTCCATCAGTCTGAGGGTGGTAAGCTGAACCAAAAGATAGATTGGTACCCAATCTAGTCCATAATGTCCTCCAAAAATGGTTCATAAATTTTACATCCCTATCTAATACTATTCTCAAAGGAAGACCATGAATCCTCACAATCTCCTTAAAAAAAAGATAGGGTATGTGTCTAGCATCATCAGTAGTCTTACATGGAATGAAATGTCCCATCTTACTAAATCTATCAACAACTACATAAATGCTATCATACCCTTGCTTGGTTTTGGGTAGGCTTATAATAAAATCCATACTCACACACTCCCATGGCTGGTTAGGGACTGGTAAAGGTTGATACAACCATGCATTACTCATTCCTCCTTTTGCCTTCATGCAAACAACACACTGCTCCACATATTTGGTGACATCTTTCACCAACTTTGGCCAATGGTAGAACCTTTGCACAAGCTCTAAGGTCTTGTTTACACAAAAGTGACCACTTAAAGATCCATTATGTTTATCCTATATGAGATTCATCCTCATAGAGCCTCTTGGCACACACTCAATGGTGAACAATTTCTCAAAGCTTGGTAATTGTAGGACATTTTGAGTAGCTACTTGTTTCTTCAACAACTCAAAGGATTTCTCTACTTCAACAATCCATCTAAGCTTATCTCTGACCCTACCCTTAATAGTATCCATTAATGGTGCACATATCCCACTGAAATTTCTAATAAACTTCCTACAAAATTGTGCAAGGTCATGAAAAATCCTTACCTCTATGGTTGTGGTAGGTGGAGGCTAGTTTAGGATAGAAAAAACCTTTTCTTGGTCCATATTTAAAGACCCTTTGGACACTACAAAGCCAAAATACACTAGTTCTTGTTTGAAGAACTCACACTTTTCAAGGTTGATAGCCAATTTCTCTTCATGCAATCTCTTCAATACTACTTCTACATGTTTGATATGTTCCTCTCTTGTCTTACTAAATATTAGTATATCATCAAGATATACCACCACAAAATTCCATGTGAAGTCCTTGAGCACCTCATTCATGAGCCTCATGAATGTGCTCAGAGCATTTGAGAGACCAAATTGCATAACAAGCCATTCATATAACCCATATGTGGTCTTGAATGTCATTTTACTTCTTTGGTGATATCCACTCTTCAAGTCCAACTTGGTAAATTAAATTTCCCCTCCAAGGTAATCCATGAGATCCTCTATTCTAGGTATAGGGAACCTATACATTATTGTGATCCAATTTATAGCCCTTGAGTCTGTGCATAGTCTCCATTTACCCCCTTCTTGGATGCCAACACAACTAGGACTGCACAATGACTAATACTCTTCTTGATCAAGCCTTGATCCAAGAGTTCCTGCACTTGTCTAGCTACCTCCAAGTTCTAATCAAGAGTAAGCTTGTATGCTACTTTATTGGGAAAAGATGCCCCTGACACAAAGTCTATTGGGTGACTTATTACCCTCTTAGGTGGTAGGGTTACACTAGTTCCATCACTCACTATGTCCTTATACTTCATAAGAAATTCTTGTCCCACTGGTGGTAATGACTCCTTCACTGGTTTTTCATCCTCCTTGGGTATTAGCACAATGGCATACCCCTCACTCTCATCACCCTTGATATCTTTCACAAACTCCTTCCCACTACACAACATGATTTTAGGAGTCTTTGACTGTGGTTCCTCATCTTCTAGTAAACACTGAATCTTGAAAATCTTCCCTCCTTTCTTGAAGGTGATGGAATTCTCCTTCCCATTATATACTTCCCCATTATAAAATTTCCAAGGCCTTCCTAGTAGCAAATGGAAAGCATCCATTGGTAGGATGTCACAAAGTAGTCTATCCTTGTACCCTGCAATTGAAAACTCAACCCATGTCTACTCATTGACCAATACACTTTGGCCTTTGTTGAGCCATGTCACTTTATAAGGATTCACATGGGGTATCTTGGCTAGTTTGAGTTTTTCTATTGCCTCCTCTAGGATGATATTATCTGTGGATCTAGAGTCCATAATCACTTTACAAACCTTACCAAGAATTTTTCATCTGATTCTAAACAATGCCCTCCTATGTTTGGGCTCATACTTGATTGGTTGTCTTATTAGTACTCTTCTAAACATTAGGTTCTCTCCCATCTTTGAATCTAGATGGTCAATCTTAGGTGCTTTGACACTTGAAGTGTCCTCATGAGCATATGCTACCCTTTTATCACTATTTGATCTATAGGCTAGATGGCCTAATTGCCCACAATAATAACACTTCATGCTTGCAAAGTAAGAACTACTCCTACCTCCTCTTCCTCTGTTAGGACCACCATGATTACCCCTACCTCTTTTATAGCCTCCTCTTGAACTACTTTCAGTCTTCTTCTCTGTCAACTTGTTCTCTCCTTGTGAGCTTTGCTCACTACCTCTACCTTTGTAGCCTCCTCTTTGACCCCTTTGGTCTCTTCCTCTACCCCTGTTGTTCTTGAAAGTAGAGTCACCCTTATTCTTGTTCTTTTCCTCCACTCTTATGGCTAACTAGTGACACTTATGTATTGTAGTTGGAGTCCATAGGATAATCTCCTCTTGGATGTTCCACTTCAATCCACCCAAGTATCTAGCCACTTTGATTGACTCCTCTTTTTTTAATTTTAACCTTGGACACAATCTTTGGAATTCCTCAGTGTATGAGGCCACATCTAGGTCTTTTTGTTTCAAATTTTATCTCTTTCTATGGAGTTTGATTTCATAATCCTCTAGGAGATAATTCTCCTTTAACTTAGTCACCATTGTATTCCAATTCGCTATTGGTTGCTTTCCCATTCTTACCCTCTCATTCTGAAGGTATTTCCACCAAGTCAAAGCTGACCCTTTGAGTCTAGACTTGGCCACCTTAATCTTTTGAGCTTCAGTCACACCCTCACATTTGAAATGATTCTCTATCCCCTCTATCCAATCCATTACTGCTTCAATATCCATCTTGCCACTAAACAAAGGGATTCCTTCTAATGTTTTTCCATCTAATGCTTTGATGGTCTTCAAGAATGGATCTCTATTCAAAATAGGGCCAAGTTTCAGAATGATGTCTTCCTCAGCAACCTTCTTTCCCCTATCACTTCTTTCCACCCCTTCTCTACTCCTAGCTACTTCATTTGCAACTTCCTCTAGTCTCAACCTCATGCCTTCTAAGGCTTCTTCAAGGATTTAGTTCCTCTCCTTTTTCTCATCAACTTCCTTAGCTAGCTCTACATTTTTCACCATCTTTGACTCTCCTACTGACTCTCCAGTAACTGCAGACATGCACTACCTTCCCAAGTTTCTCAACTTGCTTTGATACCACTATGATGTAACACTAGTCTTGCTTCTCCCTAGCTTCGTCTAGGGTCTCCTAGGCCACTCTATTTACCTATTAGGGTTCTTCAACTGGCCCTATCCTCCTTAGGATTCTTCTCACAAAATCCTATTCCTTTCAACTAGTGAACACCAACAATATAGAATCAAAACTCACCATGCTCCTTCCTAGGCTTCAAATGGCCCTTCTTGCTCCATCTGCATAAACTGATCCAAATGGATCCCAAAATCTCCCATATGGAAAGTTAGTCTTCAAGATTCTTTATTGGACTAATTCCAATGTCCACAAACAACTTTGAGATGGAAACCCTCAACGCGTTCCAAATCCAAGTCAATTACACCCAAAAGAGGGCTACTAGCATTAGGCCTAGTTAGGCTCATTTTCTGCAGTAACTTGTAAAAACCATTAACAAGTCATAAAAATAACACCATATCCTAGTACCCTTTTTCAAGAACCTAAGGATTTTCTAGGTCTTGTCTTCTAGAGGTGTCCGTACAGTACCTCCTACAAACATGCCTAAAATTTAGGATTTTAGGTCCTTTTCATAGTTTGCACAAGAAATTGATTTTCTTATCCTACAAAACAACTCACCCAAACTTCTCCTCTGAGTTAGGGTTACTTCATTCAACATACTACCTTCCCACAATGCTTTATTGAAGTAATGAATGCTTTCAATCTCTCCAAACTGCTCTGCAACTACTGGTGACCCCTAGCCATGCATCTCTGGCTTGTCTAGGGAATCACCTTAAAAATAGTTGCCATACTTTCTTGGGGCCCTCCTTCATTGTACATAATTTACATGGAGTTACCTTCCATAAGCCAAGATCCCGTGCAAGTGCTACGGTGGAAAATGGATCTATGACCCCATTTGCATACATTGCTCAATTCAAACCAGCAACAAGATAGAAAGTAAAAGATTTTACCAAAGCAACTAAAACTATTCAAATTAACAAACTACCACCACAAAAAGTTCTAGCACAACCTACATTACCCAAAAAATTCCTACAATAATAGATTCAATCCATTTCAATAACATATCCTTGCAAAAAACAAAAATTGTAACTGTTCTTCAATTACACAGTCTGTACACACTATGACATCAACTTGCCAACCCTTGAAAATGATCGAGAATAGCTTCTTATAGTTGACCAAGACACTAAAACACCAGTTTTAGACAGTTAAAAAACAAATTCCTTTGAAGTTGTATTCTTGCAACAAATGTTGTCAATGTTGTCAATGACAACATTGACAACTTTTGCCACTTTTGGATATGTTATCCAAACTTGGTCAAACGGTGTCCAATCTTTCCCAAATCACTAATTACGATGTTTAAACATGTAATAGGACCCTTAGTCCCTTTCTTGGTGACATTTGGCACTAAAATCATAAAACACCCTAATAGACCTAGATTGGACTCATAGGTCACTAAGGACCTAAATAGACATCTTCTTACTTCACACACTACAAACTAGGAATTTTAGTCCCTTTATTAACCTAGTGGTTTGGATAGAACCACTACAAGCCAAAAAATTAAAAGGAGCCCTAGGTTACATTGCACACATAGCCTACCTAGGTTCTCCTATACCAAATCTCCTTTATCACTTCTTCTAACTTTTATTATACACTAGCTAAGGTTTGAAGTAGAAAATATTCTTGATGATGTGCATAATACCCTCATATTTCCATACTTTATTTTCCTTGGTATATAATATGTTTCCTGTGATACTCACACAAACCCTAGTTCTTTCCCTAGTGCATGCAATGAAAAACAAAATATCTCTTGGCATAGACAGTGAATTAGAAGATGTGAAAGATATAGAAATGGGAAATATCCACCTCAAAGAAGTCTTGGAAAGGCTTCAAAGAAAAAAGTCTTCCCCTATCTCAGAAAATGAAACTATTATTAGATTGTTACAAGAAGGAAGTTACCCACTCACTATCACATGCCTAAAATTTCTTATGACATGCATTAAAAATTGCCATACTGAGTCTTATGAAATTAGAGGGTACAATAACACTATGATAGTGAGGATAAATTCTGAAATGATAGCTATCATGTTAAAAAGTCTTTTAAATAGGAGCAATGTGTAGACCCATTAGTACAAATTGGAAAATAATTCTTTTAGAATCAAGTAGACTGGTTCCTTACCCAGATAGCTCAATTATGGTTGGAAGCTGAAAGTGTTGGAAAAAGACACTACTAAAGTGCTTGGATTTTTTCATTGGTAACAACTCATCTGAATTCACCGATCCACATGATATAATTTGATCAAAATAGAAAGTAGATTATAGATTTATTCCAAGTCTGACAGTGAACATAGCATATGGTAGTATTCAATGTTTGGTCTGGTACATACTCTTAGTTTCATATTTTGTGTTGCGGATCTTAGGGAATATTCATAGATGATTGATCTACCTTGTTCCATATTTTAGGGGTCCAATGATATTGGGTGTGCAAGTTAGAAGGTTATGAATATCAGTTTTTGGGCTATTACTTAAGAAAAATAGTTTGTTGTAGTTGAGCCTTATGTGGATCTAATCAAGAAGTTTTGGTGATTATTTTTGTAATCAAGGATGATTATCTGACATGTGGGATAATGTGTGCTCAATTATTTTCGTTCACATTGGTGTTAGCATTTAGATCTAGCCAACTAATTGTACATGTTTCATTATGTTGTTAAGTGTTCTTAAAGCTGACATGTAAGTGATATAATATCTTATTGCGTATATATAAGATCAATATGTTTTGTCATTTTTTCATGGATGATTATATATGGAAGATGACTATAGCAATGTGTGCGGTTTCACATCTGCAAGATAATAATTTAAGGTCTAAATTAGAGTAGATCAATGAAGTGTATGAAGTCAGTATATTGTACTTAGCTGTAACTATATTTTGGGATTCGTAGATTTTGTTTCTTAGTTCAAACTCTTTGTGATATTGTAATTATATTATAGGTAGTGAGCCTCATTCATTCTGAGTAGCGATCCCTAGTAAGTGTGCCTGAATTCATGTGCATTCTATTTTGTAATACTTTTGTAGAGTATTTTCATCTTGTGGGTTTATCCCTACTGTGGTTTTTCCCTTACAAAGTTTTTAACGCAAAAATCTTGGTGTTATGGTGTTGTGGATTTTTGTGTTATGATTTTGCATCTTTCTTTTAATTATTTCTATTAAGTGGTTAAAGAATCAAATAAATAAAGTTAAAGATTTTAGAACACTGATTCACCCCCCTCTTAATGTTCCTTAATTCCAACAATTGGTATCAGAGCCTAGTTCCTTGAAGGAAAATTGAGGAAGATTCTGATATGTGATTCAATAGATTCAGATGGTATTCAACAAAAACTCCTTGTTGCACTTGAAGATCTTGATCAGTCTAAAGCTGAAGTCCCAAAATTCCAAGAGAAAGTTAGGGATATTGAAAATCTCACTTAGTCATTGAAAGGGCAGTTGGAAAAGTCCATGAAAAAGAGAAAGGAACTCTGTAAATAGATAAAGTAGAAAGAGAGCATAGATGATAGTCATTTGAGTCAATCCTTGAAGGAGAAATTTTTAGACTTATTGAAGTTTTTCTGCCATTAATTTTCATTGATGTAAAAACCTCCATAACAACACTTTGATGGTATTGGTTGGTTATTGATAGTTTTGGTTACGTACCTATTGAATATTGGTTATGCAAGAGTCTCAATATACATAGGACAGGTTCAATATGATTTTTTTTTGTGTTCCTATTATTCCTTGGTTGTGTACATTGTCCTACTCATGATCTATTTTTTTGGTGCATTTGCATGGTTTTGGTGTTCTATTTCACATGGACTATTCTATCGATCTCTAGTGCTTTAATTGGATACAATGTTTCTACATGTATCTAGTTAGTTGTGTAAGTTCATTGGATGTTTCTTTTTCATATATCGACAACATCATATAATGGTTATTCTTCTATCATTGGCCACATCTTTTAGGATTGGATGTGGTAGCTCCTTAAAATATAATATACATTGTAACATTTTAAGTGTGACCTATCTGTGTGTCATGGTGTAGCATGTAATTGGTATTATGTATGTCCTAGATTTACGATTGATGTTATGTATTAAATGTAATTATAATTTCATTAGCATTGGGGTTGTTACAAATTTGGTGTGAAGCTGACATATTTATGATCGGATACCAGTATAAATAAAGGAGAACCTTTTTGTATTTGTGTGTGGTGAGTATGGTGTATGTGGTCAAAAAGATAGTGCAAACCTATGGCCGTGTTGTATGTGAGCAGTGTTAAGTAAGGTGGCAAAATGAAGATTCATTTAGTGCTTACATACTGATAGAAGTGGATCAAATAGTTGGTGATCCACTGGTGATTGTGGTGACAAATATTAACTATTGAAAAATAAATGCATATTTAGATGCAAGTTAATCAATTCATATATCTATCCTTGTATTGGTAGTGAACCTCTTTGTATTGGTAGTGAGCCCTTTTTATATTTCATGTTAGTTATCTTGACTCGTAGTGAGTGATGAGGCATTTATATGCCCTATTTTTAGAGACCCTAGGATGAGTTTTTATCAGTCCCTACTTATGCTTTCCTATTGTATTTGCTAAAACTCTAGACTCTTTATGTTTTTATGTGGCATACAACCACTAAGACATTTTCTATGATTTAATTCTATTAAACATAAAAACACATGGAATTAGTGCTATGTTACTTATGCAGGATTTATGGTTATGTTCTTATAAGTAATTATTGTTTTAACATGAATGAATGTATGCATGTTTGATAGAATATTTCCTTGAATGTCTTGAATCTAAAATTTAAGATGCAGAGTATGAATAGAAAGAGAAGGGTTGACCAGGTGAATGCACCATGCACTAGATACCCTGACCCATTCTTGTAGCCAACTTGACCATTGGCGAAGTAAATGCAACTTGAAGTGGCGGTTCCAAAAGTACCAAGGTGGTAGTAGCTGAGTAGAGACCGAGTCACAAAGTTATGAGTTCTTTTGATGAAATCTAGGAAGAAGTGGGAAGCTAGATCTATTCTTCCTCTTTCATAACAGATCTTTCCTTCATGGATGTCTCCTATTTTTACCATTTTTTAGCTTTCCAAATAAATGACTCTGCCTTTTGTATAGCGTGAGCAGTTAGTATAGTTAGATTTTTTTTCTTTAAATAAGCCCCAGTCCAGTGTGAGAAGAAGGGCATGGTTATTGTAGAAGAATATGGTTTTACTCTATTTTTACAATTTTATATGAATCCTATACTTTCTGTTTCAATCAATAGAGAATGAGGTGTTGATATTTAGTTCAATATAATTTATTTTGGATACTCAGTCAAGGGGGCCTACTTGGTGAGGAATCCATGTTAGTTAGAATCATTTGCATACAGTTTCATTTTCCTACATCTATTTATCATAATTTTGGTGTTGACATAGTTCCTACAGCCAAAGCCACAGATGAATCTATTACTTCCTGCAGCCAAAGCGGCAGATCCATTGAAACATTATAGTTGTGTTTTCAAGTCTTTGCCTTACTACAACACCTTTATTTATGCATTTCCTTTCTAGTATTTAATTCATGCAGCTATAAATTAGTTTCATTTTCAAGAAATTTGGTTCTTGCAACTATAGATTAGTTTCCCTTTGAAGAATTTATTTCCTACAGACATAGCCTAGTCTGAGTAAAATTCTTGTTTCATATATCTTGCTGACCGGTTTCAAGTACTACATCCCTGGGTTGATAAATTAAATAAGTTTTTATCAAGAGGATAGCTACTTGGTAGGATGCCCAATCTTGGAGTCTTTGTGAGAGCCTAGTTTTTTATTCATTTGATAGAACCGATCATTTTTGGTGCTACTATCGGGGATGGTGTCGAGCCAAGTGTTCAACTCAGCCATTTGTAGAATTTACATCAAGAATTTACATTCCTTTAAAATAGAGTTTTCCACCAAAGTTTTTCATTCTACCACCATAATTTTCATTTAGCTTCATGCATAGAAGAAGAAGAGACGCTCTAGGAAGGTACTTTCCAAACTACCCCAATAATCGATTTGGAGATATCTTTGGACCAGAAGAAGATGAATAGGAGGGTTAGTTCATGGATGCAATTGTAAACCTTCATGTTTCAACATCATCATCGTCATCATCTTTAGAAGGTGATCCACTGAACTTTCACCTTCTTCAAGAGAAAACTAAGTTTAATCCTTTTGATGAAGCCTTGGCCAATCTTAGAATCCAATACCCAGAAAATCAAGAAGAGAATCCATTGCCTCTAGTCATTTACCAACCACAAGGTCCACCTCAAGGTCTTCCCAGGATGGAAAACCCTCCTATTTTTCCATTTCCCATTACTGGCAAGCATGATAACCACAACCTCAAGAATATCCCCTCTTCAACACTTCCAAAATTCTATTGCCTGGTAACTGAGGATCTAGATACCTTTCTCTTTGAGTTTGATATCCTCTGTCATAGTTATGACTACACCACAGATGCCCATAAACTCAAATTGTTTCCTGCAACTCTAAAAGAGTCTGTATTGAGATGGTTTATGGGCTTAGGCTAAGATGTTGTCCATGATTGGGGAAAAATGAAGAGTTCATTCTTAACAAAGTATAAGGAGTAGTGCAGGGGAAATGACATATGAGGGATGACATGGAAGGCAGAAGAGAGTTTTTAAGATTATGTGTCAAGATTCTTGTTTAGCCTGCAAAAGAATACTCAGCATAAGCTCAACTAGGAGTCTCAAAAACTTCTCTTTCTAAGGGGTATAAATGAGGGGTGCACTAAATCCAAGGATCTCATGGCCAGAGCTAATATCACCCAATCTACATGGGAGGATATCAAGAAAATCTATCTCAATTACTCTAGAGCTGCTACTAAGAAGGGCAGAGGATATAGGTCTCCAAAAGGAAAAACTAATGGAGCTAGAGCCTCTCAGACAAAAATCACACACCTTCTATCTGACTTCAAATAGGACATCATCAATAACATGGCTACATATTTGGACACAATGTAGGCAAAAAAAAACATAAAGAGGCTGAAGCTATCTGGTAGAATTCTATCCATATTATAGACAGAAGAAGAAAAATTGCCGATGCAAGTTGGTTGCTAATATGGAGACTTCACAACTACCCATTGATTATAAACCAATTGAAGGAGATGATGAGAAAGTATTCTTCATTGCACAATAAAGACCATGGGATCAAAGACAAGATATGCCTCAGGACCCTCTGAGATTTAATGGTCCATTTTATAGTGGTCAATGTCAACCCCCTATGAATAATCAGTACTCTCCTTGGAATAATTCACAAAATTAGTGGAAGTCTTACCCCAGTCCACAATGGAAAAATCCCCAAGGGAATTGGCAAAAACCCCAAGGGAATTGGAAGCCTCCACAAGGAAATTAGCAGCAAAATCGGTAGTGGCAGGGAGGCCAGCAATGGCAAAACTAGCAGTAAGGATTCCTACAGCCACCACCTCTGCCTTAATAAAAATAATTTTTTCCATCTCCTGCATAAACTACGACACATCCCAGGCCTACCTAACTCCCTTCCTAGCCTTAGCCAAATCCTAATAACATGCCTCTAGCACCTCAACAAAAATTTTATGCTGCCGACCCAAACCAATACCCTACCTATGCTATTATAATTAATGAAATTATTTTTCAGTCATGCACTATTCTACCTACTCCTATTATTAATGAACTACCTCAATAATATTCCATTCCTCAAACAACTCCAGATACCACTCCAATAATCCCAACAATGTTACCAAATAAAGTTCAGCAAGCTCCACCTCCCTTTCCACAAAGGCTGCAAAATAAAAATTCTAAGCATATTGATGATGATGCCTTTGACATCCTTGACCAACTCAAGAACATTAGTGTTCAAATTTTTTTTTTTTCAAGCAATAAAGGATGTCCAAACTTATGGAAAGGCTATCAATGAGGCCTTATTTAAAAATCTAGGTCGAAAGTGAAAGGACCCCAAACTGTCCATGTCTTGGGGAAACTAGCTGATATCATGCTTGACAAAATAGTTGTCCCAAAGTATTCTGACCCAGGCAGCCCAGATGTCGAGGTTACCATTAATGGGACAAATATTAAAAATTATTTGATAGATTTAAGAGCTGCTATAAATGTAATGACTAAGGACATCATGCAACAAATCTGTTAGAATAGTCCCAAAGGATAACTAAGAAGGGGGGGTGAATCAGATATCCGTAACTTTAGTTCTTTATTATTTCTTTAACTTTAGAAGACAACAAAGTAAATTCTTAATCAGATAACATAGTACTCAACACACAATTTGATTACGAGGAAACCAAATGGTAAAACCCCGATGGGAATTAGCACCCACAATAAACTATACTTGTTTGTAGTAATCCATGTTAGAAGCTATTTCAACCCTATTAGGAGTTGTCCAATACAATGCAATAAGTATAGTGACCTAGTTAAGGGTCAAACCCTATTAGGAGTCTTTTACAATTAACCCTATTAGGGGTGGTGGACTCACTGTCCAAAAGCTCATTGCTTGATGGTGAAGGCTACAACCTTCTGAATAATAGATATGCACTATATCTGATGATGAACTATAGAGTAGACCTGCTATTTTGATCAGTTCCAATGTATTGCAATCTTTCACTTCTTCTTCACATAGACTCGTGATGAATGAACCAACTTTGATAATTTGCTCTGTACATCTTTCTTATCTTTTCGTATCATTCACACTTAGCATGTCACCTTTGACTTGCTGTAAGTATCTTCCATATAGTATGAGATTATGGGACCTATAAGACAACTCTTCATAACATCCTTGTTGGCTCTACTAAGCATGCAAGCATTATTACAACTGCGCAAGTATAAACCAAATAGACGTTACACTTCCCTAAGTCAGCCTCACCAATTTAATTCTAACTTTGCAATATTCTTGAAATACATTTGGCACCTTTGGATTAATATCATCAACTCATAACTAATCATGAATATACACACGCATATACAGAAGATAGGCGCAACTCAAGAAACATGTGATATACATCGGCCCTAAATCGTTACACTTCCAGAACTATAACTGCCACTAACAGAATTACATTACTTTAGTGAAACATCATATATGGGTCTGCGTGTATGAACATAACATAATAAACATGTCAACAACATGTATCTATCCACGCAAGTCTTCGTATCATCATTAGGATAAGTACATACACAACTACTACTGTGTATTATATGTTTTCATCAATGACAAACATACAATCAATCAATTGCTTAGAATCAAATCTCCAACAATCTCCCCCTTTGACATTGATGGCAACATATGATATCAAAAACATCCTCTATTCATGGTGTCCTCTTTCTTTTACTACCTTCTCAATATCCTCATCAAAGATTTCTCTAAACTACTGCAGTTCCTCTATCTATGTTTTTGTTCCATGTATATACTCCCCCAGAGTATATGCTCCCCCTTAGTACATACTCCTCCTTACAATATACTCCCCCTTTGAAATTAATGGCAAAGGGTGCCATAGTCCTTTAGGCATAGGTACTACTCTAGAAGTAGAGTAGTCGACCATTCATCAGTCACTTAATGACTGATGTCTTTGCTGCTTTTTCTAAACATACTTAGGAGAGGGAATTACTCCCAACTTCTCCCTGAGATACTCAAAATTATCCTTTGATAAGGGCTTTGTGAAAATATCTACTAGCTATTCTTTGGTGTTCACATAGTCCAATTTATCTTCTTTGTCTGCAACCTTTTCTCTTAAGAAATGGTACTTGATCTCTATGTATTTTGTCTTTGTGTGCATCATAGGGTTCTTAGACATGTTGATAGTGCTAGTATTATCACAATGGATGAAAATAGGATAATCAACCTGAATGCCAAAGTCTTTAACCATCTACTTGATCCAAACCATGGTTGAACAATTCAGTGCTATTGCAACATATTCAGCTTCTGTTGTTGACTGAGAAATATAGTTCTGCTTCTTGCTTATCCAAGAAACCAATCTGTCTCCAAGGAATACTGCTCCTCCTGAAGTGCTCTTCCTATCATCAATACAACCTACCCAATCTGCATCTGTATACACATGAAGCTTTACATTCTCTGATTAAGGATACCATAAGCTATAGTCAATAGTTCCCTTTAGATATCTGAATATCCTCTTGATTTCCATTAAGTGACTTTGCTTGGGTTCAGCTACAAATCTTCCAACAATGCCAACTGCATTAGATATGTCAGGTCTAGATTGAGTTAGATAAATGAGTTTACCAATCATAGATTTGTACAATGTCTTTTCAACTGCTGTGGAGTCATCATCTTTTGAAAGCTTGCTTCTAGTTATCATGGGAGTGCATACTGGTTTACAATCATCCATCTAAAAAGTCTTCAGTATTTCCATCACATATTTAGATTGATTAATGAATATACCTTTATCATTTTTCTTTACATTTAGTCCCAAAAAGTATTTTATAGGACCAGTCATACTCATTTCAAATTCATTCTGCATTTCTTTTGCAATTGCTTTACTGAGCTTGTCATTACCCCCAAAGATAATGTCATCAACAAATATAGCAACTAACAATAATCCATCAGGTGTTTCTCTTGTGAATAGGTTATAATCTGATACTCCTTTCTTGAATCCAATCTTGGTAAGATAACCATAAGGTCTCTCATACCAAGCTCTTGGGGCCTGTTTAAGACCATAGATTTCTTTCTTCATTTTTCATACTATGTCTGGTTCATCTGGAAGACTAAATCCTTTAGGTTGTTCAATGTAGACTTCTTCATTCAAATCACCATTCAGAAAAGTTGATTTTACATCAATTTGATAAACTTTAAAGTCTTTGAATGTTGCGTATGCCAAAAACAACTTAATGGCTTCTAGTCTGCTCACAGGGGAAAATGTATTAGTGTAGTCTATTCCTTCTCTCTATGCATATCCCTTGCATACCAATCTTTATTTGTTTCTTACTATTGTACCATCTTCATTCATCTTGTTTCTGAATAGCCACTTTGTTCCAATCACATTTTTGTCACTAGGTCTAGGGACCAATTCCCATGTATCATTTTTAATTATCTGATCTAATTCTACTTTTATTGCATTGTTCCAATCAGAATCATTACAAGCATCTTCAACACTTAAGGGTTCAATCTATGAAAGTAAACATACCTCTTCATCCATTTCTAGACCTTTTGCTTTAGTTCTAGTCATAACACTGCTGCTCTGATCTCCAATGATGTCATCTTTAGAGTGGTACCTAGATGTGAATTTTGGAACCTTAAGTGTGTCTTCTTCTTCTATAATATGTGATTCTTCTTTGCTTGATTTAGGGTCATTGCGTGAGACATCAATGCAATCAAACATTTCTTCAATAACAGTATCTTTGCTGCTAGGTCTAGATTCATCCTCAATCATAGGTGCATATTCATAGTATCTTTCTTGAACCATAAACTTTTCATCAATCTTAACATGCGTGCTTTCAATTATCTTCTGTAATCTCAAATTGAAACATCTATATGCTTTGATTTTAGTAGAATAACCAAGGAAAATACCTTCATCACTTCTGGCATGAAACTTATCAACACCCTCATCTCTCTTGATGCAGCACTTGCTGCCAAAGATTTTGAAATACTTTACTGTAGGTACATTTCCAAACCAAAGTTCATAGGATGTCTTATCTGCACCTGGCCTTAATTGGGTTCTATTGATAGTATATATTATTGTGTTCACTGCATCTCTCCAATAGGTGTGCACAACTTTTCCTTCAATCATCATAGTGCACACTATATCAAGTATGATCTTGTTCCCCCTTTCTACAATCCCATTCTACTGAGGGGTTCTAGGTGCACTCAACTGTCTTTTAATACCATGTTCTTCACAATAATCATAAAACTGATCAGAGGTGAACTCTCCTCCTCTATCTGATCTCAGACATTTCAGTTTTAATCTGGATTCATTCTCAACTTTAGCTTTGAATATTTTGAGCTTCTCAAAGGCTTCAGACTTCTCCTTTAAGAACGCAACCCACATCATCCTAGAAAAATCATCAACAAACAAAATGAAATACCTTTCTCCATAGTATGATCTTGTTTGATTAGGGCCACACAAATCTGTATGCACTAGGTCCAATTTATTTTTAGCTGAGTTCTTCTTGCTTTTGAAGGAACTCCTTACATGCTTTCCCATAACACATTCCCTGCATATTATGTCAACTGGTCTTGCAATACTTGGTAGGTCTCTAACTTCTTTGACATTACTAATCTTTACTATGTTATCAAAATTGATATGACATAGTCTCTTGTGCCATAGCCAACTGTCATCTACCTTTGCAAAAAAATAACTTACATCAGAATTGAGATAAAAAAATGTTACCTTTTGTTTTAGAGCCTGATGCAATCATGTCTCCATCCTTGTTGTTAATGATGCACTTGTTTTATTTGAACTCCAACTGATAACCTTTGTCAATTAGTTGTCCAACACTCAACAAGTTATGATGTAATCCATCAACATATAGAACATCATCAGTCTTGTTCTTTCCATCCAAAGTGGTAGAACCTCTGCCTATGATAGGTTTAGGAGTGTTATCTCCAAATCTAACCATACCACCTTTGCATTTGTCCAACTAAAAAAATCTATCTTTATCACCTGTCATATGATGGGAGCATCCACTGTCAATGATCTAATTAGTTCTTATGTCTGCTTTGGAAGTTAGGGCTAGCTCTTGTTCTTCCTTTTCATCTTCAATGTCCATTTCCTCAAGCAACCTTTCCATGTCTCTAAGGGCAATGAATCCAATTTCATCTTCTCCTGAATCTTCATTAGTTACACCTTCTTCAGCATGATAGCATTCCTTCTTATATTTGGGTTTGTAATCAAATCTAAACTTCTTTACTCTTGTGGGACACTTAGATGCAAAGTGACAAATCTTGTTACTTGGAAAACATTTGAATGGAAGATGTCCTTCATATTTTCCTTTTCCTTTCATTTCTCTTCTAGCAATCATAGCAATGATTTCTTCAAGTTCTTCATCAACTTTTTATTTCTCATTATGACTGGAGATGTGTAAGGATTTCTTACCATGGACTGAGGCTTTGAAAGTTGTTTCACTTTTAGGTTCTATTTTTAATCTTGATATCTCAAATGCAGAGATTTTTCTGATCAAGGTCTCTCTCTTGAAATCTTGTGAGAATTGCATGGTTTCCTCTAGAATACTGATCTTGTTTTCATAGTCTGATGTCAAAGTAGTTAGCAACTTGTCCATTATATCTTCTTCTGATATTTTACCACCATTGTTTCTGATTCTAGATACTGCTTCATTTATCCTTTGATTGTAAGCTCTAATGTTCTCTTCAGGTAATATCTCAAGACTGTTGTATTTCTTCTTCCATGTCTTTCTACGTGCATTCTTTTCTTGAACATCTCCTTCAAACATATCTTCTAAATATTTCCATATGGTATATGCTCTATCAATTTTCTTGATCTCAGAAAATTCAGTGTCAGATAAGGCACTAATTGGGGCCTCTTTGGCAATTGCATTATGTGTAAATATATCCTTTTGTCTGTTGGTAGCATCATCCTTTGCAAGGTCTTTCAGAGATGGAATTACAAATTATTGTGTGGCAATTTCAAAGATCTCAAAGCCAACACACTGTAGATGTGTTATCATTTTGTTTTTCCAATCTAGATAATTTTCTCCATCAAACTTAGGGCTTTCTTTTCTAAAGTAAGACATTTGATCTACCTTAAGCTATTAGGCTTCTTCTCCAAGGCACTTGGCTCTGATACCAATTGTTAGAATAGTCCCAAAGGATAACTAAGAGGGGGGGTGAATCAGTTATCTGTAACTTCAGTTCTTTTTTATTTATTTAACTTTAGAATACAACAAAGTAAATGCTTAATTAGATAACACTGTACTCAACACACAATTTGATTACGAGGAAACCAAATTGTAAAACCCCAGTGGGAATTAGCACCCAAAATAAACTATACTTGTTTGTAGTAATCCCTGTTAGAAGATATTTCAATGTTGTTAGGAGTTGTACAATACAATGCAATAAGTATAGTGACCTGGTTAAGGGTTGGACCCTATTAGGAGTCTTTTACAAGTAACCCTGTTAGGGGTGGTGGACTCACTGTCCAAAAGCTCACTGCTTGATGGTGAAGGCAACAACCTTCTGAATAACATATATGCACTATATCTGATGATGAACTATAGAGTAGACCTATTGTCTTGATCAGTTCTAGTGTATTGCAATCTTTCACTTCTTCTTCACATAGACTCTTGATGAATGAACCAACTTTGATAATCTACTCTGTACATCTTTCTTATCTTTTCGTATCATTCACACTTAGCGTGTCACCTTTGACTTGCTATAAGTATCTTCCATATAGTATGAGATTATGGGACCTATAAGACAACTCTTCATAACATCCTTCTCATCTCTACTAAGCATGCAAGCATTATTACAACCACGCAAGTATAAACCAAAAAGACGTGACGCTTTACTAAGTCGGCCTCACCAATTTAATTCTAACTTTGCAATCTTCTTGAAATACGTTTGGTGCCTTTGGATTAATATCATCAACTCATAACTAATCATGAATATACACACAAGTATACAAAAGATAGGTGCAACTCAAGAAACATGTGATATACGTCGGCCCTAAATCATTACACTTCCAGAACTGTAACTGCCACTAACAGAATTACATTACTTTACTGAAACATCATATCTGGGTCTGTGTGTATGAACATAACATAATAAACATGTCAACAACATGTATCTATCCATGCAAGTCTTCGTATCATCATTAGGATAAGTACATATAGAATTACTACTGTATATTATATGTTGTCATCAATGACAAAAATACAATCAATCAACTGCTCAGAATCAAATCTCCAACAAAATCAACATCAATAACCTATGGGAAATACCCAATGTCCTACATCTTGCAGACAGTTCCATAGCCAAACCCAATGGGGTAGTGGAAGATATAGTTTTTGATCTAGAAACTTGGTCCTATCCTGCTGAATTTATGATACTTTCACCAAAGGCCACCTTCGGAGGCTATCCAATAATTCTTGGTTGGCCTTGGCTAGCCACTATTGATGCCTATATAGGATGGTTCTCAGGCGATATGACCATTTCTAATGGTCAGCATACTAAGACCTTGGCCTTGAACGCACCTGCTTAACCGCAAATGGAGTTAGCTTCCCCAATTTGGCCTTATATAAGAGAAGAGGCTAAGGTAGTCAACTTTGTAGCCCAAATAATTATGTTAAAAAGGGATCCTTTCCTGCAACTATAGGAGGAGGACATATTAATCCCAAACATTATGCACAACCAATATGGCCTAGATTCAGATCCCATGAACTGTCTCAATTCCCATAACTATTCCCTACAAGCCTTATACCCTAATTCCAAATTGCCTCCTGTTGGAAAGTCGACTTCCTGAGGAAGCATGAATTATTTTGTATTGTCAATCATGGAAAAAAAAAGTCATACTTAAGTTCTATTATGAAAGACAAAATGACTAAGTGTGAAAACAGGGCAGACAAACACAAATAGAGATTAGTACATCAGAGCACGTGTTAGAGATCACACTAGAGCCTATGTGCTTAGGTATAGACTCTATGGTGTATATACATGCTGGATCTAGACGCGCAGAGTATGGAACATAAGTACAGAAAAGTTACAGGAAGATTAATAAACCTATATTCGAGGAAATAGAGTATGGAAGTCGACTACAGTTTTGATCAGCGTGAATGATTTTGTAATGTAATGGGTAAGTGCCTTTAGTTATAAGTTTGTATTAATGTTATTAATGTTGTAGTAAACATGCTTAGGAAAAAAAATTTGGAAGCGTTGTGTATTTTGGTTTAAGGGATGACTAGTGATTTGTTTTGGGTCGCACCTATTTGTATTTGCATATATATAAGTATGTAATGTAAAGATATGAAAGAGATGTCAATTATTATGCATGAGGAAGATACAGATAAGTAGTATAATGAAGTCAGTATATGATATAGCTCTTTAAAGGAGTAAGAGCATTCACACATACAAGGAACTGATTAGATAGCAATGTCATTATATCAGTTCATTTTTGATATAGTGCATATCAACATTTAGAGGGTTGTAGCCTTCATCTTATTGGGCAATGATCCTAGTCAGTGAGCCATATACCTTTAATAGGGTTTTGTAAAAGACTCCTAACAGGGTTAGAACTTTAACCAGGTCATTGTACTTAATTTGTAAAGACTACTTCTAACAGGGAAAAGGAACTTTAATAGGTTCATTATACCTAGTACAATATTTGTGGGTACTAATCCCCACCGGAGTTTTCCTCTGATCAAGGTTCTCCATAATAATATCATGTGTTATGTGTTCTTGTGTTATGTTTCTTTGGATGCACATTGATATATGTTTAATTGGCTGAAATATAATTAATAGATAAACATTGATTCAACCCCCCCCCCTCTTAGTGTTTCTAACAATTGGTATCAGAGCTCTAGTCCTCTAAAAGAAAGTTTAACCACTTGAGGAGATCATGGACTCAGTTGAAGAAAAACATTTGAAAAAGAATCTTGAAGTAGCTCTTGAAGATCTTGACAGATCTGAGAAGGAAAATGAAGAACTAAGATTGAAAAATGATGACTCTCAAATACTTATTAAAAGGCTAAGAAAAGATCTGAAAGATTGTTCTACAAGTGATCTAGGA
>MU226895.1:1269163-1289361 GCA_018584345.1 Thuja plicata
GAAGGAAGATTGGATACACTTTCCAAAGTCTATGACAAATATCAAGAAATTGATAAGACTGAGATACATTCTATGGTCATATCTCATATGATCAAGTTTAAGAAATCAGTTCTTGAACTTAAGACAGGGATACTAGATCAATTATGGAACTTGTTGGAGATAATGAAAAGACATGCAATTGAGGAAGACATGAAGATTAGAGAAAAAACTTTGGATACTCTTCTTCCTATTTGTTCACATGATGAGAAGGCTATTCTGTTAGATCTGGTGAAGCCTCATCTCTGAACTAACACAAGGACTCTACAAATTATGAACAAGGAGTATGAACAGATTGGTAAGGAGACTGAAAATGCATTTGCACAAGTATTTATGGACAGATACATGTATCCACCAACGGCGCCTACAGTAAAAGTTACTCTAGCTCCTCCCAAACGGGCTACAAAACTAGTAATTCAGATTGCGCCTATGACAGGTCCATAGGATTCAGTGCCCTCAATCTCAACAGCCTTTGAGATAGCTAAAGATACAGAGGACACTATAGTGATTGATGATGTAAAGATATCTATGACAGCTTCTGATAATGATATGAATAAAGTTCATGAAGCATTTGTAAACACCGAGGAAATGAACACAGATGACACATCTCTACAATAGGATGAAGTTCCTCTCATTGATCCAATAGACTTGGATAAGGAAAAAGATACTCAAGATAATGAGACACCAGTAAAGGAAATTTATGTCAAAAGTGAATGTGTAGATACAAGTCAGAATACTATTTTCTCACCATCCACTCAACCATCCACCTCATTGTTGTCAAGGTTAACTCCTGACTCAGCAAGTTTAGATGCATGGGGAGAAGAAGACCTTATCAAGATCAGCATCCTTTCCATGAAAAAGGCAAAAGAGAAACATGTGACGAGGAACCCTCACTTTGTGGAATCAATAAACATTTTGAATGAGTTAGTTCCTGCTGATAAGAAAGTTGCTAAAGGTCAAATAGTTGAACATGTGGATAGCGTACTGAAAAACTTCAAAACACATTTCACTGGCTTAGTAGAATCAGCTACTAAGATTGCAGAAGATGAATACAAGAAGGAGAGACTAAATGAATTGGTAAAGAACTTTACCTTAGATCTGAACTCCTTAAAGATTTGGCAATCTATACTTAAAGAGTTGGCTGCAAAAGGAAAGAAGGTTATTCCAAATTACATGGATAGAGTGAAGCTCACCTTTAAGCACACTAAAAAGATAGAAGAAGCAGAAGAAATGGTGGATAACATAAGGAAATCAGTTGAAAACTCCATGCAAGATATGAATATATTCAATAATGTCTATCAAGGTTAGCTGGACAAAATTGAGAAGGCAAAACTGGAAATTAGCAAGATCAGAATAAGACAAACTCAGTTGATAAATGCACTTGCACCATCTCTAGTAGTTCTCAATGAGAACATTAAATAGATTGATAAAACCATACAGACATATGATCAATGTCCTTGCATGAATTTGATAAAAATGGAGAAATTGACATATGCTTTATGCGCGCATCTTCAGGCAGTTGATGCAATGAAAGTCTTTTGGCAGAAAGAGATTCAATCTCTTCAAATTGTGTACCCAGAAGTCTACATGGAGTAAGTATGTTGAAGACTTACAATTTTTGCACACCTTTGTCATTAATGTGAAAGGGGGAGTAGTATAGAATGTGTATATGTGGAGAAGTATATATGTATATATCATTAAGTAATATGACATAAAGTCATTTTTGTATGAAGTCATTTTAAGTAACTTAGCCACATTCCTTTGTTGCCATAAATGAAAAAGGGGGAGATTTTTGGCAAGTTGACATCCTGAGGAAGCATGACTTATTTGGTATTTTCAATCATGGCAAAAAAGTCATACTTAAGTTCTATTATGAAAGACAAAATGACTAAGTGTGAAAATAGGGCAGACAGACACATACAGAGATCAGTACATCAGCACACATGTTAGAGATCACACCAGAGCATGTGTGCTTAGGTATATACTCTATGGTGTATATACATGCTAGATCTAGATCTGCAGAGTATGGAACATTAGTACGAAAAAGTTACGGGAAGATTAGTAAACCTGCAGTCCAGGAAACAGAGCATGGAAGCCTACTACAGTTTTGATCAGCGTGAATGATTTTGTAATGTAATGGCTAAGCGCCTTTAGTTATAAGTATGTATTAATTTAATTAATGCTGTAGTAAACACACTTAGGCCAACTTGTTTGGAAGCGTTGTGTATTTTGGTTTAAGGGCTAACTAGTAATTTGTTTTGGGTCGCGCCTATTTAGATTTGCATATATAAGTATGTAATGTAAAGATATGAAAGAGGTGTCGATTATTATGCATGAGGAAGATACAGATAAGAAATATAATGAATTTAGTAGATGATATATCTCTTTAAAGGAGTAAGATCATTCACGTATACAAGGAATTGATCAGACAGCAGTGTCATTATAGCAGTTCATTTTTGATATAGTGCATATCAACATTCAAAGGGTTGTAGCCTTCATCTTATTGGGCAGTGAGCCTAGGCAGTGCGCCATATACCTTTAAGAGGGTTTTGTAAAAGAATCCTAACAGGGTCAGACCTTTAACCAGCTCATTGTACTTAATTTGTAAAGATTTCTTCTAACAGGGCAAAGGAACTTTAACAGGTTCATTATACCTAGTACAATATTTGTGGATACTAATCCCCATCGGAGTTTTCCTTTGATCAAGGTTCTCCGTAATCATATCATGTGTTATGTGTCCTTGTGTTATGTTTCTTTGGATGCACATTTGATATATGTTTAATTGGCTGAAATATAATTAATAGATAAACACTGATTCACCCCCCCCCCNATTCCCCCCCCCCCCCCCCCTCTTAGTGTTTCTAACACCTCCATCTCCTATAGCCTAGAAGATCTACCACCAATTTCTACCACATGAGGTCCAAGTACCTCCATTAACAAATGCTTCTATGGTAGAACTCAAGAAACAATTTGAAGTCCCCCCTGGCCATTGCTTGAATATTAATATCGAACTTACCAACCAACAACAAACATCTTTGGCTAACCTACTAAAAAACTATACCACAAGTTTTGCATGGGACTATGTAGATATGAAAGGCTTAGACCCCAAATTGTGAACTCATAGGATTTAACTCAAAGAAGAAAAACTACCTAATAGGAAATTTTAGAGGTGTATAAACCTTGCATTAAGATAAATAGTACAAACAAAGTTACAAAAGCTACTTAATGCGAGTTTCATCTATCCAATCTCTGATATTCAGTGGGTCTCACCATTGGTAATAGTTCCCAAAAAGGGGGAAAATGGTGAGTATGTGTCGACTATAGGGAGCTCAAAAATGCAACTAAAAAGGACCATTTTTCACTCCCATTTATTGACCAAGTCCTCGACTCCTTAGTAGGAAAATTATATTTTTCTTTCTTGGATGGATACAGTGGATACAACCATATCAGGATTCTTCCTAAAGATTAGGAGAAGACCACAGTCACCTGCCCCTAGGGAACTTTTTATTTCTTAGTACCAAATTTCAATCTATGCAATGCTTGGGCTACATTTCAATGGGCAGTTATTAGTATTTTCACTGATATCTCACATGACTATATGGAAATCTATATGGATGACTTCACCACTTATGGGGAAACCTATGAGGAGGCATTGGCCAACTTGGGAAAAGTCCTTACAAGAGATGAGGAACATAATATATTCCTTAATAGTGAGAAGTGCTTCAGGATGATGCAGGAAGGTGTTATGTTAGGTCCTTACATCTCTGCTAAAGGAATCCAGGTGGATCTTGCTAAAATTGAGGTCATATTGAATCTACCCGTGCCAACAAAACAAAAGGATGTTTAAAGTTTTCTAGGACATGCTAGATACTTTCGGAGGTTTATTAAGGACTTTAGAAAAATGACAGGATCCATGTATTCTCTTCTCACCAAGGATTCTGAACTATTATTGACAATAGCTTCTGAAGAGTCCTTTTGCAGCTAAAGTCTGTTCTTAGTCAGGCACCCATCCTCAAAGGTCCTAATTGGGCATTGTCATTCCACATTCATACTAATGCATACGATCATGCTATAGGATATTTCCTAGGACAAAACAAAGGAATTGTAGAGCATGCCATCTACTTCATAAGAAAGAATTTGCAGGGTCCAAAGCTGAACTACATAGTCACTAAGAAGGAAATTATGGCTGTCATATATGTGCTAAACAAATTCTGCAACTACATCACTAGTTACCAAATATTTGTGCACATTGATCATCCGGCCATCAAATATCTAGCTAAAAAGCCTATTATCACATGGAGGCTCGCCAGATGACTCTTGTTACTACAAGATTTTGACATCACAATAGTGGATAAACCAGCAAAAACCAATGTAGTTGTTGACTTTATTTCAAGGTTTTAGAATACAAATGACCCACATGTCATCGATGTCAGGTTTCCTAATGAGCATTTGTTCTTTATTTCAGAACATTCCCCCTGGTATGCTGACATTTCCAACTACTTGGTCTCTCAAAAGGTACCTCCACACTTCTCACTAAAAGAAAAGAGGTTGTTAATTGAAAAACCTTTCAACTTTTCTTGGCTGGCTGATTGTCTCTTCTATACCGAACTTGATCTGATTTTGAGAAGGTGTGTCTGAGAAGATGAGACTTATGATATCCTACATACCTTCCATAATGAACCCTGTGGTGGCCATTTTGTAGAAAAATAGACAGTGATGAATGTGATCACTACTGGCTAGCACTAACCAAATTTGCATAAGGATGTAACCAACTACACCCACAAGTGTGATAGATGTCAACGGATGGGCAGACCAACCAAATATGACAAAATCCCTCTATTCCCTTAGGTAGTAGTCACTCCATTTAATAAATGAGGATTGGATTTTATTGGACCAATTAACTCCCATAAAATGACAACTCCTACATTATGGTCTACACTGAATATGTAACCAAATGGGTGGAAGTACGAGCTATGAAACTTGGCACAAACAACTGGGTTGCTAAATTTTTATACGAAGAGATATTTACTAGGTATGGTGTACCAAGAGAACCGGTCACAAATTAGGGAGCTCAGTTCACCTCTACTCTGATCACTACTCTAATGAATGAGTACAACATTCAACACATAAAGTCTAGTCCATGTCATCCCTAGGAGAATGGTCAAGCAAAGATCACCAACAGAGAGATTGAAGCTATACTGGCAAAGATATTTTAGTTGCACAAAAAGGACTGGAGTAGAAGATTTTAGGAAGCTATGTGGGCATACTACATAAAATGGAAAACAACAACAGGTTTTACACCCTTTGAATTGGTGTATGGAAAGACTGCTATAATGCCCATTGAGTTTGAACATAAAACCCTACGAACAACATTGCAACTCAACTTGATATTCCTACAACTTAGAGATAAAGGCTTCTACAACTCAATCATCTAGATGAGATGAGGAAAGTAACCCTAAAAAACATAGATTTAGTTCAAATGTAATGAAAGAAGTGGCACGAATCACATATTTAGAATAAAAGTTTTATTCCTGGTGACTGAGCACTTTTATATGATTCACAGTTTTAGGAGAATCAAGGTAAGCTCACTACATGTTGCCTTGGTCCCTATGAGGTCAAATTTTTTTTTTCTAATGGTGCAGTCCAATTGTCTACAATCGACCCTATGCATTTTAAGTTACAGGTAAATGGTCACAAACTTAGTCTGTACCATAAACCAGCCATAAAGGCTGAGTTCCTATGACAATTTGAAAATTTTCCTACCATTGTTGGACCTCCTACAACAAATGGACCTGATGTAGTTAAAGAATATACAATGGATAAATGAGACCACCTTCGGCTCTGTTTGTCTCTTTAAACCCTATGTATCTAGTCATAATAAAGTTTACTTTTCCTAAGGAAATCATTCTATTTCATAAATAAAAAATCATTCCATCCCACATCACACTTATTTTTACCACATCACTCATCTGTCCACATCATCATTTTCTCCATGGCTCACATTTTCTTAGCACACATCACCAAATCTTTCCAGTTTTGGGCATTCATTGGTAATTTGATGTCAGACAAGCTTACACATTTATTGTTTTAAATACCATTACTTCTTTTATCATAATCATTATTTAAACTTGTAATTAATATGGCACTTAATTCTGTGCACCGTGCCTCACTAGCCAATAATCTTTAAACAAAATGTACTTTGTCATTAATCCACAACCATCTTGCTAAGCTGATGTGACAAACCCTTGCGTGCAAGCATTTCTTTCCAGCTTTACTTCAGCAAAACCAAGTCTCAAGCCGCATTTTTCAAATTTCTTCTTGCCTCTTCTTGCCAAGAACTCTGTAGGAACCACAGTGATAGAATTAAGTCTAGAAGCCATAAAAGAAAATGAATGGGTTTGAATAGAGAGTAGGAGCATTCAAGAGTTTAGAATAGAAAGGTGGCAGAATTTGTAGGGTAAGCTTATTTTTAGCATTTGATTGTATTAGGGTTTCTATTATTGGAGTTAAAATTCTCTTCAACTACAGAATGTGAGGCCCTCTAATCATGCATGAGCCGGGTGACCATTCATCATTGTTGGAAGACCAACCCAACATATAGGTGTTCAATAGGGTAGGGTGGCTTACCTATTTTGTTCATCTCACTGGGTATGATGAAGCAATCTGGTTGGAGTTCTTAAAAAATCTCAGCAATGGGGTTACCAATGTCAAGGGTTTGCAGGTCAACGCTATCGAGGCAAGAATTTCATAGGTGTCAAGACTCCTCGCCATTGGTGAGGTATTTCCATATGAGCATGATGCATGGTTTGCACAGGAAGAATTTACCATTCCAATAGACCCCAGGATGGAAATGAGAAAACATGGAGCAAAAAGACTCTCCCTTCTAGGTGAATACCCACAACTTTCTATTTATGTTATTAGGTATTTTACCTATGAAGGAAGGTCTCATATTTACATGCAGTACATTTCAATTTTCTTAGCCATATACGACATGGAAGCCTAGTCAATGTTTCCAATTTTCTATATTCTTTGTTAAATCTGAGTGCTGATGAAATCAAGAAAGGAAGGTAGAATGTCATAACCCACCACGGGTTGATTAAACTTCTTGTGGAATGAGAATTACAGGATGTTTCACCCATGATCTAGGAGGATTTTGTAGTGGCACAACATGTGTGACTTTGAGTGGAGCCCCAAAATCAACAAATTCAATAAGAGCAGGGGAACAAATCTAAGGAAAATCTTGTTTCAAAAAACCTTGCATATTCTATGCCAGAATCCTCTCATCAAAACCCTTCTTCTTTAGGTGCATAACAAGATACTAGGGAAACTAGCGATCCAAACCCTAGCATGGGGAGGATGAAATAGAGTTTCCCATAACCTCTCAATTTCCTATTATAGAACATGATTCTCAACGTCAAGAAAAAGGAAAAGAAAAGGAAGGTGAGAATTTGAAATATGGTAACCTTGTTTCTCATGCAACTTCAACTATCGTGGGTATTCCATCCGTCACAACTCTTATAGCCACTTCCTCCAAGAGTAAAAGATCTTCTAAAAAAAAACCCGCAGTTATGTTGGACACCCCACCAAGGAGAAGTATTTGTTTGAACACCAGACACCTGGAGAAATAGGAAAATCAGTAGGGACTGGCCTAGGAAGTACTCATGAGGTTCCTATTGAGGAACCATTATCTGAAGGGCCACAATCAGGAAGTCCACTATAGGAAGTTCAAGAAGAGATGGATCAAGATCTGATGGCTACAATTCTAAGGGAAACAACACATATAAATATTTTTAATGAGACTCCTCCTAAGGAGGGAACACAAATGGATGGTGACATCAGTACTACTATTGAACAAACACATGTACCAATGGTCTTGTATATGGTAGATCAAGAATAGAAGGGAATAGAATAATAGGAAATAAAAGAGAAGGAAATAGAACAAAGGAAAACATAGCAGTATCAATCAGAAGAGAAACCAAAGGTAACTCTTCAAACCCTTTCCATTGACTATTATAATCAAATTCAGTATGAAAGGAAATGATGGGAAGTAGAGAAAAAGAAGTTAAAACAAGAAATAAATAGGAAAAAGTAGGAAGTACAACATATGAAACATAGGTTGAATTTAGTTAGGGAATTAGTCCCTCAAATTATGAACTGCCACCCACCACCAAGGGTGTATGCTTTGTGCCTACAAGAATAATTCATGCTATTTAAACTAATGTTAATCATTGGGGATTTTAACCCCAATATTGATTCTCCACAAGAATTTGTGGCAACATACGAGGGTGTCCCTGATTCCATTAGGAATCTCCTCAGTTAATTGTATTTGCACAACTATGATGTTTCATCTGATTTTAATTAGAATCCTTTATTGTTTATTGATGACATACATTTACATGCATTAGTATCATGGACAAAGAATGAATTAAATATGTAGAGCAATTAAGGAAGTATAGAGAAAGGGAGTTTTCAGTTACCCTACCTTTGAGGCCTGACAATGGAGACCCAAAATAAATGTATTATGACTGGTTAGAAATAGCTTATGGTTCTAGAGAGAAGCAACACAGAGAAAAGATTCTCAGGAACAGAGCACAAATTTATGAAAATTTTGAGAATCTTCCATTAGAGGAAGGGCAAAGGGAAAAAATAGCATAATTGAATGATGGAATAGGTTAACGGTTACATTTAAAAAGGTTGAACCTCATGGCCTTATTAACCTCAGAGAATTAGTATGATGTGTCCAATGGTACATACAATTGGGAAGGTAGGAACAATCAGAACTATGGCTTCTCCTTACATTCCAACTGCCAATTCTCTTGTGGCCACTCTATAGCTACATGGACAATGAAATTGATGAGTAGTTGGAAGCCAGTAGAAACAAAAAAATGAAGCGCACAAATGGGTTTTATTGGCACCTAGCTAGTACCAGTGGTGGGGAAACTTTAGTAGGGAATCTTTGGCTTCTTTCTGAGATTAGGAACATCTCTATGTCTCAGGGTAGGAAATAGTCTTTGTAGGGGGCAGAATGATGAGGTATTTATATGCCCTATTTTTAGAGACCCTAGGATGAGTTTTTATCAGTCCCTGCTTATGCTTTCCTATTATATTTGCTGAAAATCTAGACTCTTTATTTTGTTATGTGGCATACATCCACTAAGAAATTTTCTATGGTTTAATGCTCTTAAACATACAAACACATGGAATTAGTTCTATATTACTTATGCAAGATTTATGGTTATGTTCTTATAAGTAATTGTTGTTTTAACATGAATGAATGTATGCATGTTTGATAGAATATTTCCTTGAATGTCTTGAATCTAAAATTTCAGGTACAGAGTGTGAATAGAAAGAGAATGGTTGACCAAATGAATTTTCCATGCACTGGATACCCTGACCTGTTCCTGTAATAGACTCGGCCATTGGCGAAGTAAATGCAACTTGAAGTGGTAGTTCCAACAGTACCAAGGTGGTAGCAACTAAGCAGAGACCGAGTCATAGAGTTATGAGTTCTTTTGAGGAAATCCAAGAAGAAGTGGGAAGCTAGATTTGTTCTTCCTCTTTCGTAACAGATCTTTCCTTCTTCATGGATGTCTCCTATTTTTTTCCGTTTTCCAATTTTTTAGATTTCCAAATAAATGACTCTGTCTTTTGTATAGCGTGAGCATTTAGTATAGTTATATGTTTTTATTTAAATTATATCCACTCCTGCATGAGAATAATGACATGGTTATTGTAGTAGAATATAGTTTTACTCTATTTTTATAGTTTTATATGAATCTTGTACTTTCTGTTTCAAACAATAGAAATTGAGGTGTTGATATTTAGTTCAGTATAATTGAGTTTGGATACTCACTCAAGGGGGCACACTTGGTGAGGAATCCATGTTAGTTAGAATCATTTTCATATAGTTTCATTTTCCTACATCTTTTTATCATAATTTTGGTCTTAAAATAGTTCCTACAGCCAAAGTTGCAAGGGAATCTATTACTTCCTGCAGCCAAAACAACATAACCATTAAAACATTATAGTTGTGTTTTTAAGTCTTTCCCTTCCTGCAACATCTTTATTTTTGGATTTCCTTTCCAGCAGTTAATTAGCTATAGATTAGTTTCCCTTTCAAGCAATTTGGTTCCTGCAGCTATAGTTTAGTTTCCCTTTGAAGTAATTTATTTCCTGTAGCCATAGTGTGGCCCGAGTAAAATCCTTGGTGCATATATCTTGCTAACCCATTTCAAGTACTACATCCCTGGGTTGATAAATTAAATGAGTTTTTATAACGAGGATAGCTACTTGGTAGGATTCCCAATCCCTGAGTCTTGGCAAGAGCCTAGTTTTTTATTCCTTTAATAGAACCGATCAGTGAGCCTTACCTATAGTGAGTATAACCGACATTGAGCCTTTATAAAAATCACTTTACTTGGTGTCACCTTAACCGGTGTTTACCCTTCATCAGAATTAGATTCTTCATGGTTTTTACCAGTTTGGGTTTTCCTTTGGGTTTTCCACATAAATATTGGTGTTCTCTATGTCAGTGTTCCTGTGTTTACATGTTTACATTTTCTGTGGATATTTTATGTGCTTAACAGAAAGATCAATAGTTGTTATTACTATTGTTTAATAGTTTACTGATAGAGGAAATTTTTTATAAGTTGTGTGGGAATAACTGATTCATCCCCCCTCTAAGCTATTTGGCATGTTCAACATAAAACAAAAGAATGTGAGAAGCTTGAAAAATATAATGTAGTCTTGAAACATGAGATGGAATTTGTAGTGATGAAGCTAACTAAGAAAATTGAGGAAAGGAAGAAGAATGAAGAAAAAGTTGATTTGTCCTTGAAATAAAAATATGATTAATGTGACCCATTAATGGGAGTGGGAGGGTGCAACCTCTGACTAGGGAAGAGGAAGTACAAAGAAACAAATGGCAGCCACCATCACCCAAATGGGTCAAAATAAATTTTGATGGTGCCTCTAGAGGCAACCCTGGTATATCCAAAATAGGATACATAGCTCGTAATGAAAAGGGAGAGCTTCTGGCTTTAGGTGCCAAAAGGTTGTGAGATGGAACAAATAATGAGGGAAAATGCTTGGCTGTAGTTGAAGTTGTCCTCATGGTGAGAAGACTCCAGTTTAGGAGAATTCACCTGGAAGGTGACTCTCTCCTAGTAGTAAATGGGATTACCAAGGGCCAAATGGATACATGGTATCTAAATAAGCATATCAGAAGAATCAGGAGCATTATGGGAGAGTTTGAAGATTTTAAAGCTACACAGGTGCTGAGATTGGCAAACGAGCTGGCAGATAAACTTTCAAATTTGGGAGTAGATGGATCTTTTGTGGGTAAATTCAAAATCTTCAAAGACTTTAGGAATGAGAGATAAAAATTGGGAACTACTAAGGGGAGAAACCATTGCCAAGGCTGAATTCTCAAAACCCAAGCATGGAAGTGTCACACCACCAAACTACATGACAGGCTTGCAAGAAACTAATCTATGAATGCCGCCAAGAGTTGAGGCTGAGCTTGTAATTATTAGATGCCCCAAAACTAAGAACTCACGATAAGTGAAAGCTGAGATTGTACAAGAGGGGGTTAAGAGATATGATGCATTTCTTGAAAATTTGATGGAAACATCATTTGCATCTAGAGACTTTGGCGGCAAGTTTAAAACATTGGCGACACAAGCAAGGCTACATTATTTGAGATGAAGTGGAAACAACAGTGCAATGGAGGCTAACTTTTCTCTTTCCACCATTGAACAAATTCTAGCCTTCAAAGGCCCCATCACTATGAATAGGCTGAGCCATATCTTCAGAGGGGAGGGAGACAAATTTTGGGTGGCCATTAGAGAAATCTTAGGAGAGAATTTTTCACAGAAAGGATGGCGGCCAAGGACAAACTTGGATATCTCATCCCTGTTTTTGGCTCTTGCTCTGATGGTTGCAGAATTGAAGGAGGAAGTGAGCAGGGTAATCAAGCATTGCATGGTTTTAAAATGGGTGGATGGTGTGGAGGATATTATTCAACAGGAAAAGGTGGGGTTGGGGCTACGTATGGGTGAAGAGCCCTTCTGAATGGTGGGAAGAGGGAGCCAAGGTCTATAACTGCTCATAGTCTGGTCGATCACCAGCCCTGAAGATGTTTATTTTGCATGGGCTTTGGGTGGTTGGAAGGAACTACTAGTGGCATTGTATAGGAGCAAGGTAGAGAAAGAAAAGGTGGAAGCTGAGTTCAAGGAATGCAAAAGGAAGATGACACCCATCAATTCTTTTGTGGCTCTAGATGAGGATGGTAGGCCACATGTTCATCATCAATTTTTGGTCACAAGGCAGGGAAGAAAGGCTATAGTAGCTAGACAGGCTAGGAAGGAAGTGACAGCTGGTATGAGCGGTGGAGTCAATGACAACACCTGAGTTGGGGCACTCATGGATAAATGTGGAGCCTTTGGGAACTTTTCCAAAGAGGATGCTACAAAGTGGTTTTGATAGTTGAACCAAAGTCCTTTTTTGGTGTGTCTGTTTGTAGATGTCTCTTTTTGCTATTGTATAAGATATTACATAGCCAACCCTAGTAGTTAAATACCGAATGCAAGGAAGTTTTTTCATCTTGTAAATGAATGTCATATGTGACCAGAATGTAACCTCTTTTTAAATCAATACAAAAATCAAACATTACCGATCAAAAAAAAAAAGATTAATGCAATAGACTTAATTGCGAGATTTACCAACTGCAACATGACCTGCAAGAATCCAAACATAATGTGGAAGTACTTGAAAATCAGATTGACATTCTTAGGAATGAACTTGTTGTTACAAATGAGTACAAGAAGAAGTTTATGATTATCTCATCAAATCTTGATGCAATACTTGAAATTTAGAGGATTAAAGGTAACACACAAGGTATTGGATTTGAGAAAGGTGAAAGATCCAGATCTAGTCAATGCAATCCCGAGTCAGACAATCAAAAGAAAAAACATAAAAGGACTCTGGTATGACAATACAATTCTCAAAGGTATTAACATTTCAATGATAAATGCTTTGTGTGTTATAACTTTGGTCATAAAGCTATTTAATACATAAATAGAATGAATGGTTCATTTTTTGTTGGGCCAACATTTCACATGCAATAAATATGGTTATAAAGCAAGTGAATACAAAAGTGTGGTGAATAAATATTCCAATAGTGGGAATGTTGGATATTTTTCATGCAATATATTTGGGCACATTTCTAATCAATACAAATTGAGAGGAAATCAAATAAATTATAGGTATTGACAATCAAATGTTGTATGCCATAATTACAAGAAGGGTCACATTGAAATATTTTGTAGAAGCAAGAATGTGGAAAGGAAGGGCTAGGAAGATAGGAACAATGTACAGAATAATGATAAAGGAAAAGATAAATTGAATGTTGATGAGTTCAAGAAGAAAATGAGGTAGACATGGGTGAAGAAGAGTGATAATGATGTAGTAAATGGGTCTACACCTAAATCTGGTAACATAGATTCCTCCACAAATTAGATTAAGGCCTTTGGCCTAGGGGATTTTTCAAGAAAATCATATAAACCCCTTTATAGTATTTTGTACCCAAATAAAGTAGGTTGATATGTTATTTGGTGATGTTGAGGAAGAAATTCAAGTGCATGGTAATCTGAAACCTCTTTTACAATTTTATGATAAGTTTTATGATGATGGGAAAAGATTACTTGAGGAAGCAATAAAAAAATAATTAAATAAATTTAAAAAATCTCTTGTGTAGATCATGTTTGAGATTCCAAAAGGTCTATATATTCTTCTGGAAATATGGAGAGTGAATGCAAAAATAGAGGAAAATAAATTTAAAGAACAAGTTTTAATTAGTTTATGTCTAGTTATAGGAGTGGAGGAAATAAAATTGATATTCAAGAAGGATAAAAATCATTTCAGGAGAAAATCAAGGATAAATAGGCTAATGATTGGTGAGACAGATGAAGTTGTGAAGGAGATAGATAAATTTTTGAAGAATATTAATTTGATGTATCCAAAGAAGAAGCTCTAATTGATGACACTTTAGTTTATGATGTTTAGCCAGTTGGATCCAGCATGCCTATTGAAATCATTATTTTTGAGGTTAATGTTTCTGATTCTCTAGTAGGAGAAGTTATAGGAGAGATGAAAGGTGAAGAGAAGGCAAAGCTAATTACTGAGGTAAAAATACATGAGGTAAAGATTGAGGCAAGAGATACTACAAAGGTAGTGAAGGAATTTTTAGAGAATGACATTTTGGAGTTGGATAATCTTGAAATTACTCAAGGGCCTATCAGTTTAGCCACTCTATCTCTAGTCCAAAAGATGAATCTCACATCATTTTCTCGAGATAAGGAAAGAGAGGAGATTTTGATATCTCACATTGAAGACAATGATCTGTTAAGTCTTGCATTTGGTGTACTTGAGAAGATCATACGTACATATGTCAAAGATTTATTTGATTCTCCCTTTGGTTAGCTGAAGGGTCTCGTAAATTCTATAAGTACACATTTTGAATATTTTGAGAAGTCAATAGTGATAAAGGTCAGGAAAGAATTTCATTCAAATACATTTAGTCAGTTGAAAGGAATGATTGCAAATGATAGTATACTAATGGAAAGTAGTTTAAAGAGTATTAAAAATTCCCTATTTGAAGGTGGAAGTGTATATAAATCTTTTCTATCATTTTCTAAATTTGTTGAGGACATTGAGAAGAAGATAAAGGAGAATGAGAAGTAGTTAGCAGACATGTCATAGTATTTTGATCCTCTAATGGTTTTTGAATCTAATCAAGAAGGTCAATTCATATCTTTACTTGATAAGATTAAGAGTTTAATACACGAAAATGATAGGATTATTGGTAGAATTGGTGAACTTCAGAGTCTGATTGCTCCAAAGTTGGCAATAATGTTCAATGTTTTGAAGGAAGCTAAGGATGCCATATTTACTAGTGAACCCTATGATCTTCAAATTAAAAAAAATACAAGCATATCCATTCTTTAGTCACATTTAAATTTTGGAAAGTCTCAAGAAAGGTTGGGAAAATGATTTGAATTTATTGAATAATATTTTTGCAGATATATTTAAGTTGATATAAGTTAGAAAAGTATGTTTGTACATATGCAGATATCTATATTGTTTTTGAATGAATTTTTGCATGTAGATCTCTGCCTTTTCCATTGATGTCAAAGGGGGAGTGTAGGGCAGTGAAAAATGTATGTAATGGTATATTCATCCCAGGGGGAGCATAAATGTTTTTGAGTTTTGAAGTGTTCATATTTGGTACTAATTTAACACTTAGTCATTTTCACCAAGTGTTTCCATCAATTCCAAAAGGTGAGATTTTTGGAAAGACACACTTATCAAGTACTTGGATATTTTCATTGATGGAAAATAGTCTCAGTGCACCCATCTGCATGATAATATTCGATCAAATTGGAAGACATATTACAAATTTATTCTAAGTCTCACAATGAATAGAGCATATGATAGTAATCAGTATTTGGTTTTGTACATATTCTTAGTTTAATATTTTGTGTCACATATATCATAGAAGATTAATGGATGATTGATCTACCTTATTCCATGTTTTGGTGGTTCAATGATATTGGATGTGCAATTAGAAGGTTTTGTATATCAGTATTTGGGTTATTAGTGATGAACAATAGTTTGGTTTAGTTGATCCTTATGTGGATCTAAAGGAGAAATTTTGGTGATTATTTTTGTGATTGAGGATGATTAGATGGTTTGTGGGATAATGTGTGATCGATGATTTTGGTTTTCATCTAGGTTTACATTCAGATCTAGCTAATTGATTGTATACATTTTATTATTTTAGTAAGTGTTCTTGAAGCTAACATGTAAGAAATATAATTTATTTTTGTCTATATATAAGATTGATATGTTTGGTCATTTTGGAATAAATGATTATGTGTAGAAGGAGGCTATAGAAATTGTGCTTACTTTCACATGTGCAAGATAATGATTTGAGGTCTTTTAAGTGAACAAATTCATCTTCTTAAAAATATCTCATCAACAAGACTCTACCACCCTATACACGAAGACAAAAAAGGTTCACAACTATTGGGTAAGTTCAATAGCCCACCTCCCTCTGAATTTTATGAGGTAGCACCCTATCTTTTGATATTCAATGAATTAACTTCTCTTTCATGTATGAAATTTCTATTAACTATAAAGAAAGAAGGATGCACACCTTATTCTTAGATAAAGGGCTAAAATAAATTAAGTTCATAAAAAATTAGTAAAACAAGAAAAGATCTAAGATTCTCACATTTTCATGAATAAAGATCATCACAGATTTACATAGTAGAAAATAAATTCATCATAACAATATACTTAAAGATAGAAAGATAGCACAGGGAAGGAAAGTGAACATTCATAAAGAAATATTCCTTTCTACAATCCAAATAACACAAATTTAGATCACTCCCATAAACCAGCTTATATTATCTCAATTCAAAGTTCAAGACAAAAAAATACCTTAACAACATTCACCAAAAATCAATCAGTTCAGATGCTACTAAAAAGAGTTCCCAAAAAACAAATTTCTAAGTCTTCTTTTTTACTTCCTTTTTCTAACCACTACTCTATCTTAAATTTCCATATTTATAGTTTCAAATTGTCAGGGGGTCTCCCTGAAAACCTAACCCTCTAGCAGTTAATGATAAAATTTATTATAACTAAGCAATTAAAAAGGACACACATATCTCATATGTTCAAAAAGGATAAGATGAAATAAAAAGAAACTATGACTAAGTGGATGAACTGCACCTAGGATCTTCCATTTCTCATCTTGACTAGTGGTACCATGTGCCAACTTTTAATTGTGAAAGGCGCACATGAATTCTTACAAATCAGTAGAAGTAGGATTCTTGAAGCTCATGAGTTTATTTCTCCATACGTCTTTATCCCATTTCATCTTTTTGATCTGTTCAACATATCTTGGGAGGTGATCTATGCACAGGGCTAACATAGCTTCTATCTGGGTAACTTTAGTGAAATCTGCCACTTTGGGGTTCATCCCTTCTTTTACCACCTTCATATCTTCTTTGAATGTTTTGATCAGAGTCTCCAAGTCCAAACTCCCTTATTCATACTATAGAGAATTGGCAGGATTTATGATTTTCATGTCCTTAGCGAGGTTACTATACATATCCTTAATTTCTTTCTTCATGTCCTGCTTTCATGATAGTGAACTTGGTTATATACCATGTCCAGGATGTAATCTTTTTGAGGACATATAACATGCTAGGATCCACAGTTTTTAGGAGGTTTTCAGCCAGAAACTTATTGAAACTATATTCTTCCACTTCACTGATCTGGGTGATCACACCAGACCACTTAAATTCTTTAGCCTCCCATGCTGACAGTTAAGTTTCCACCTCTCTGAGTAGGGCTTCAACATCATTGACGACTACACTAGATTATTGAATGAACTTTTTCCTGCTCTCATTACATTTTTTATCCAAATATCCATTTGCAAGGCCACCAATTTACTTCTCTGTAGCTGGTTTATCAATTTCTTACTCTCAAGAGAGTTTGGGTCAAAGTTTTATGGCGCTTGAACTAGTGGAAGTGCTCTGAGCCCATTGAGAGAATCAATGTATTCCACCATTGCACTAATTATCTATTTCAAGTATCTCTTTTCTTTTCCATCCTTTTTTGAATGAATTAGTATTTCTTGGGTTGAATAATCTAACAAATGTTCTTTACTTCCATAGTTTAGTACCCCAACATTAAATTTGGTAACTTCAAATTCACCAACATTTAAATCAGTGGTACCTTCTTTTAGCTTGTAAAGAGTGGAAAATACAGTGACTCCTTCTATCTTAGAATCTATGAACATGTGTGCCACATTCTTCATTTTCTTTGGTTTTGGTGTCTTGGAACTGCATTTACTAACCATATCTTGAATGGACACCACTACAAGAATCAAGATTCATTTCTTGCTGACTGAAATAGTAATCCAACTAGGAACTGATGATGACTCGGCTATACATGAATCCTTCATTGGGGTTGTCAATTCACTCACCACCTGTTTAGCACTATCTATAGCTACTTGAACTTGATGATCACTATCCATAGACTCTGTCCTTTGTTCTTTTCCAAGTTCACTACAATAGCCTCTTGAGTAGCAATCCTACCCTATTTCTTACATTTGTTCTTCGACCTGGTTCTTTGCACAATGGGATGGTTTTGTACTAGTTTAGAGATTAGTTGGTTCAAGCCCCTTTTATCACTTGCATGATCAATGGAAACAAAATATTAATAATTGGGGGAGACTGTACACCTTGGTTCTGCTCTTCTAATTGAACCTGAACGATTCCCTATTTTCTCTTTTATTTCAACCATGCTTTTGTGCGTTCAATAACTGCATTATTTCTTTGAACTATTTTATCTTCCTCATCTTGAGACCAATCAAGGGGAGGTAGGAAAACTTATTTTTGGGCCAAGAACTCAGGTTCAATCACCTCTGAAGAGTCATCTTGAACTCCTTTTATATTTAGCATCAAATGGAAAGTGGTCATCTGTGATACCAATAATCTAGAATGATCTCTTTTAAGTACTTCTCTTTCAGTTGCACAATCTTCCCAGTGATATTTGATATAGGGTAATGACACAATCCAGTCTTCCAACTCCAATGTTGTTCTCACAAACTCTTTTATATCAAAACCATTCCTCTCCTTATAGAACTTGAGGTCAAAATTACAGAGATCACCACCAATATTAACAACATTTTCCAATGTTTCACAAGAGAGTTTGCCAAGTTTATTAGGAAAGACATTGTCCCACTTATCTTTAGGAAGGAATTTCTTAATCACAATAGCCAACTATCTACAGACTTTAGCCAATATGAAATAATCTTGGGTGAACCTAGGTAGCTTCATGGGCTATTCATCAAAACCCCCTATCCTGATATAAGTGAACTTAGGAAATTGGATAAACACACTACCATAAGTCTGTACTAACCATTGGGCTTCAATACATATTATTTGTTTAGACACCCTACTAGTTCAAAACATAATCTACCTATGAAAACATCATGAACCTTCCTATAGTCTGCTAAAGCACAATTCTTTTGTAAGAAAGGAAAATAATTTGAGATGGTGGTACGATTGACAAAAGGCTCATGAGGCAGGGGTAAGAGGTCTTGTGTACATGCTAGACAATACATGAGATATGAGGACATGAATAATTTTTAATGGTTTGAGTCCATTTTAGTTGTGACCTCATTGAACTAGAAATCATCTCAGCCCAGTCTAGATGTTGCTTTCCCTCAAGTATGATCTCTATTTAATAGAACATCCAATCCTCCCAAAGGTAAGCATCCGATGAACCTCTAACCATGTGTAATAGAACTAACAGGTCATGTATGTGGGCCTTCATATGATATTTTTTTAGGCTCATAAGAAAATGTGAACCACCCTTATAATTATTTTCAGTCTAATGCATAGAAATTAAGCTGCGATGTTTATCAGGATCTTCCTTGAATTTAGCAAGAGATTGAGTTGGGGAAAAACCTGAGAAGGATTTATCATGTATTTTAATGATAGACATTATATTCTCCTTAGTGACTACAAGAAAAACCTTCCCATCATTTTTCATAATGTACTTAGGCTTGGAATCATAATTATTTATACACTCCTGCATAATTTCAGGACTTATTGTAGCAAGAGAAAAAGCGATGGCCATTAACAGACAACAATTAATAATTTCAGTCACACTAGGTTCATCTAATTCAATCAATAGTCTATTAGGAATTGACTCACCATCTTACCCCCTCAAATTTGTATCTTTAAATATAGGTCCCTTGCAATTGATACTGGTATTGTTACCAAATGAATGGAGAGATGATTTCATACTTCTCTGGCACCAATGTGATCACAAAAACCCAGATTCTATACAATGGAAAGCTTATAGAGAAAAAGAAACTAACTGAAGAGGAAATTATTGTTAGGGATTTTTCTTGTATGAACCAAAATGCTTGAAATGTCTATTTGAACCTTGTACCTTCTAATTCTAATTCAGAGACAAGAAAAGCCTAATTGCTAAGGACTGGATAAGGTCCTTCTTCATTTTTGAGCTCCACAAATACTCAGGCAGGTTTTACCTTTCAAGATGGCTGTTAACACAGTATT
>MU226895.1:1317784-1335998 GCA_018584345.1 Thuja plicata
AGCGACCTGACTTAACTTGTTATATAGCACATGCCTTAAGTAACTTGAAAAAGGTAACGACAAAATAGAAAGACATGGCTAAGGGTTTCAAAAATGCATCGTTTAACATTAGGTCTTAGGGTTTTTGTAGGGTTTTAACAAGATTTCGACATGGAATAGGCATGAAAACCTACAAACTTTTAGAGAACAAGGCAAGGAACAGGGAAAAACAGCAAAAACACGAAATACAACCAACAGAACTGATGCAAATTATGAGCTCTAGATTCTTGGAAATTGGTAAGATAGAATGAATAATGGTAATGCCTATTAATGCACTAATCTCTTTCATGAATTTGCAATTCCATCTTTTCTGTCTTTACTTCTACGTGCTGTGAAATCAATTCTAGCTCCTAGCCGTGGCATTTCAAATAGACAGGTGATCAATTTCAAATGATTAATTTTCATATAAAAACCTTATTAAATTCAAAAAGAGATCAAGATTTGATTTTATTGGCTCTTTGAGAATAGGTCGGCAATCTTTTAAAACATGCTGTCATAAACTCTTCATTCCTATTGGTTGTCAACTATTAACATGGCATGGAGAAACCTCATAAATTACCTTGATCTTACTCTGGTTTTCTAAAGTGACTGTGCAACTGTACGATCTTTTTGTCATGAACAGTTATCCTTGACTCTGGTTATCTATTGACTTAACAACAACCATCTGATCATCTTTCAGATCAACGGCTACCTCTTAATTGCTATGTGAAATCACTTAACTCTCATCCTCTTCGAGACTGTGAAACTATAGCTTTAATAACTCATTTTACACCTTGGGTTTCCTCTAGAGACTACGCGACTGTATAATCTCCTTGTTGCTTTAAGATTTCCTTTACCCCAAGTGTCTTTTGAGATTACGCGACTGTCACACGATCATCTTTTAATCAGACGGCCCACGTGTAATATTGTTTACCTTATGTAATTTCATTTTCTCATCTGAGACTTTGTGACTACCATAGATCTTGTTTTTAATCTAATAGCTCACGCATAATCTCATTTTATTTTCACTCAACTACAATTTACTTCACGACTTCACAACTTAAGCAGTCTCCATGTCGTGGAAGGAAAATCTTTACCTCAGGTTTGCTTCAAGACTTCCTAACTAACTCAAGTCATCAAAAGATTAGCCACATGTCTCAATCTAGATTATCATTGCTGAATCTCTAGAAATTTTCTGACTTTTTGACTTTCTAAAATGACTATACGCAATCCACATGATCTTCTCCTTTTCAGATCTCAAATCTTCTTACTGCAAATTGAATTATACTTAACTTGAACTTATCTTAACCATAGTTCTTATTGCGACATCATGACCCATTGAATCTTGTTGTCTCTTTAATATTTCACTTAACTCATGGTTTCTTTCATGATTTAATGCTAGCTACTAGATCCTTTTCAAATCGGATGGCAGTCGTGATATCTCTTTATCTTTCATCTATCTACAACTTTTTATCATGACTTCACGTTGGCCACAAGATCTATCTCTCATCTGAAGACAGTCACTTAATCTCTTTATCTTTAACTTAACCATGGATTTTAAAAGAGATAATGCAACTAAAAGACTTTAACCACCTTCTTAACCTTGGTCTCTTTGTGAGACATCGTGACTGAGAAAACTAGAAGTTGTTGAAACATTTCTTAACTCATGAGTTTTCATGGAGACTTTGTGACCACCACAGGATTTCACTTTAGATCGATGACTATCGTTAAATCTCAGATATTTTGACTTAACTCACATTTCTCTTCACGATAATGTGATTGCATGAAACTTCAAATTGATCTTAACTCAACTTGCAACTCTGATCACCTTTCGAGACAACGTGAATGAGTAGACTCGAAGTCGCCAAAGAAATTATTTAAGTCTAGTTTTTCAAAGAGATTATCCACCAACCATAGGATCAAAATCTTCATCTATGGCTCACGTAAAATCTCACAAGGACTGAAATCATTTTTTTTTCATAGAGACAACTCAACTTAAGGCATTCGCTAAGTCTCAAAAAGAAAAGGAATATTCTCATATTACAATGAGACTTTGTGACTTAAGTGAATAATATGAAATACAACACATGACTTAAGTGGTCAAGATTCTTTGAAAATGTAACAACAAAATAGAATGGATTTAAAAGAACTAGGGTTTTTCTTGAATATGCATGAAATTTTGACCTAGGGCTTAGGGTTTTGCACTCCTTATTGATTTTTGACTGGAAGATCATTGTCTACAGAGGGATTTTGACTACATTATGCAAGATTTGCAACTTTTAAGCATGGAAATTACTGAGAACTTCAAAAAAATATGGAAAGCTACAAAACTGGAAATACAACCAATAGTGGCTCTATCTGAGGATGCTTAAATGCAATTTTAATGCAAGAACCAAAGATCTCTGGTTGGAGACCACACAAAAAATGCTTACTAACTTATTGCAGAAAGGAAACACACAACAGAAAGAAACACACCTATATACATATGATACAAAAATTTACTCTGCATGAAATTTTCATTCTTAACTGAAGAAAGGTTTCAAAAATTTCCCATGCACTGGCAGTTCAAATTCTTGTTCATCCATGTTCTTCAGAAGATAAGAATATTTTCCAAAGCTTTGAGAAACAATAAAGGGACCAAGCCATAAAGATTCAAACTTCTTGTGCTTCCCTTTATCTTCATCTCTCACATTCCACTAGAGTACTAAGTCACTAGGCATAAATTTCCTGCTACCTACTCTCTTATCAAAAAGATACTTCATTTTCTGTTGCAATTTTATGTTCTCCTTCTAACCTTCTCTCTTGACCTCATCAAGTTCTGCTAATTGCATGATCCTATCTTGCATTGGGTCAGACATTTCTAACTCTTCTTCTTGAATAAACTTGTATACTAGTAACAAATTGTTCATAGGCATTCTAGACTGTAAACCATATACAAGTTCAAAAAGTGATTTACGTGTTTCTTTCTTCACTCTTATTATATCAGCCCATAGAGATATTTTTAACTTTGTGTTCCAAGTTCTTTTATTCTTTTCCAAGGCCTTCTTCAAAATCTTCAAGATGCTTTTATTGCTGGATTCAGCTTGGCCATTTTCTTGAGGATGATATGGGGATGAATAATACATCATGGTCCCATATTCATTGCAAAATTCCTTGATTTCATCTGACCTAAAGCACGTAGCATTATCCATCACTAACTTGGCAAGGACACCAAATCTGGTCAAAATGTTTTCTAGTAAAAAATTAGTGACCACTTTGCTAGTTGCTTTCTTAGTGGGAATCGCTTCTATCCACTTTGTAAAATAATCATTGGAAACAAGTATCCAACTATATCCTCCACTGGATTTATCTCAAAATTCTCCAATAAAGTCTATACCCCACATTTCAAAAGGTGCTTCAGCACTCATAGGGTTCAATAACAAGGCACCTGAGAACTTTAACTTATTTGAGAACCTCTGGCAGGGATCACATTTCTTGACAAATGCATGAGTATCCTTAAATAAGCTAGGCCAATAATATCCAACCCTCAAAATTTTATAGGCAGTGGTCTTAGCAGAAAAATGTCCTCCACATACTCTAACATGCATTTCAACTAATACTTTCTCAGCTTGGCTCTGATCTAGACATAATAATAGTACACCATTTTTGTCTTTCCAATACAAATCTCCTTGAACTAGGGTGTAGTTTTGAGCTTGTAATCTGATATTTCTCTTTTGATTGTCTGTCATAACTTCAGGACACTTGGTATTCTTAAGATAATACATGATGTCAACATAGAAGGGTTGTCTTTCAATACTTGTTACAGTTGAATCTTGTATCACTATGTTATTTACTTGTACCAAGTCTAGTTTTTCTTCTATCATAAGCTTTTCTAGACCTTGTCCTCTAACCAATTTAGTAATATAGATTTCTAAGTTAAATTCATGAATTCTATTAATCCATTTACATCTCTTACCAGTCACTTCTGATTGAGTAAGGATGTCCTTTACTACTAAATGAGGTACATATGCAATTACTTTGGCACAAACCAAGTAGGGTCTTAATGATTTAACAGCTTTCACCAAAGCATATTCCTGTCTCTCCATTATTTCATAATTTAGTTCTACAGCTTGAAAAGATTTTCTAAAGAGTGCAATAGGATGCTCAAATCCCTCCTCATCTTTTTGAAGTAAAACAACAACAATAGTATGAAAGGATGCAAATGAGAATAAAGAAAAAGGCTTACTGAAATCAGGAGACTTTAAAATAGGGGCCTCTTGAACTACTTTCTTAATTCTTTCAAAAGCTAACTGAGCTTCTTCATTCCACTAGAATTTTGCATCTTTCTTTAATAACTTAATAAATGCTTTGACAATTCCAACAAATTTTTCAATGAACCTTTTGACAAAATTGATCTTTCATAGGAAAGTTTGCACACCTTTGATATTCCTTAGAGCAGTGACCTTTTGAATAGCTTCTATTCTTTCAGGGTCAATCCTTACTCCATATTTGGACACTATATGTCCCAATAACTTTTCTTTTGTGACTGCAAATTGACACTTTCTAGGATTCAGTGAAACACCATATTCTAAGGCTTTATTGAAATTTTTTTCTAGATGCTCATAATGATCCCCTGCTTTCTTATAAAATGCAGTCAAATAATCTTGGTAGATTACCATGAATAAATCAATAAAAATTTTGAATGCTACATACATGGCTCTCTAAAAATTTGCTCCTTCATTTATTAGTCCAAATGGCATTCTAATGTATACATAAGTTCCCCAAGGAGTAGTAAATACAGTCTTAAACTGTTCTAAATCTTTTACAATGTCATGCCCAAAACTAGGGCAAAACACACACAATTTTTTTTTTTAAACACATAAGTATGTGCAACTAACAATTTTTGAGTTGGAATGGTGATAATCATGTGGAGATAACCTTCGAGTTACAAGATATACACGCAGCTTGAATAAGGGTCATTGCCACAACAGATGCAGGGTTGGAGCATCAACTTGTTCCACGGTTATATGAATGTTTAACTCAGGTTGGTCTAACTCTGATTCCAAGTTTAAAATTATGATGGTAGTTAGTGGTTAAGAACATATGTTGATCTAGGTTTCCCTATTCCTGACTTATCTCTAAAACTAGATTACAACTTAATCCATTCACATCTAGTTCCAATTTTCTTTCAAATTTAACTACTAACTCAAAACCTAGACAAATAATATTCTACTCCTTTCTAAAACAACATACAAGAAACATTTATCAAATGTCCTACTTAAAATTGAATAACAATTTCACTTTACCAAACAACTATTAATAAAATCCAATAGCTGAAATCAATCTAACTCCCTAACCTACCAACGTCATTAACAAAATTATTCCCCTTTGATAAAAACACTTGCATTCCTAATCCATCAATTCCTAACATACAACTTTAAATTAACCTTTTTATTAGACATTTGAATTATCCTCTAATTCAAAATTTAAATTAACTTCTAATTGAAATCGAGCATAACCCCTAACCCCTTGAACACAAGAGCATTATAATCCCCCTTTTTTTTTATAATAAAATAAAATTTAACACTAACTATACAATTGAATAAATTGAGTAAATCCGTCTCTCTAATAGACTAATCAACACTTTAGACCAAAATCCCTAATAATTAGATTCACAAATCTCACAATTAAAAAAAATACCTAAACAACTAATGTTAAGAATCCATTTAAAATGATTAATTATTATATTGATAAATGGTTCCAATACCAAATAAAATTAAAATATATTAATAAATCCATCCATCATCAAACACTAAAGTTATTTACCTAATGAATTATGCTACAACATAGAATTAGTTTATATATGCCTAAAATACTACACAATTAAGGATTTAAACAAAAAGGAATTAGATCTCATTTACTAACTTAACTATCTACTAATTACTTTTTAATCTAACCTAACTATCTAATAAACTACTAATCCTAACTATCCACTAACTTACAAATTTACCATTTTACATTACAAGCCAAAGTGCATTGAGCTTCGAATTTGCAATGGGGAGAGCGCAGGTTGACATGACATGCTTTGGGGCCCACCATATAACCTACCTGCGTCCTTCCACAAGGGATTTCGCATGGCATAACAAAACCTCCCAAAAGGTGGTGTGGTTTTTGAGCAGAGGAGGTGAAGATATGTTTTGTTTTGGCACACCAACCAAAGCCCCCATCCTCCAAGTTAAATTTCTCATGGGGAGAGGGAGTTGAATTTGTGAAGGACATGTCAGATTTGTAGAATATGACAGCAAGGGGAAAGGGTGGCGCATAACCCAAGTAATGCAGCCCCTTTTTAAAATAAAGTGATTTATTTTATTTTAAACTTAGCACAATCCAATGTTTAATAAAAAAGGTAAGAGGTAAAGGTGAGGCCCACAGAAAAGGGTAAGAGTGTAAGGTGAGTTAATTTTAGAGTTTAGGAGTAAAAACCTGATTTTGTTAATGAGATTAGATTACGAATTTAATTAGGGATAAAGCACATTGGGAAAGGATTATTCTCTGTCATAAGGAGAATATTTCATTTCCCATACAAATTCCAGAGAGCATTTTTGCTCTAAATCTGGAAAGTGCTATGGGCTTTGTTTGATATAAGCTCTTCCATTTTGATTTACTTGGTTCAATTTTTTGGAAAAGATCATAGTGTGCATTAGGATAGATTTGCAAAGGCAATATACTAAAAAGGCTAATGATATTAGTTTATTTCTATATTATCATACTAACTAGTTTGATTTATTATTTCTAGCAAGGATATTTCTTTCTCTCAAGAGTTGCAATTGAAATGGAGATTTTTATTGAAGTGATTTGAATCTATGGAGATGGAATAAGGACTTTCAAGGGGAGAAATGGAGTGTTCCAATAACTTGAAGGTTTACATTTACATACATTATGAAGGTTTCAAGATTCATAATTCCTCAAGATTTTTAGGAAATGAAACTATTATATTGTCTTTCTCTTTCAATATTGGGTATTCCTCTAACATGTATGGTTACTCCTTTTCTTTAAGGAAATAGAATGCAATATGCATGAACTAAGGATTCCATCATTTACATTATGGAATGAGATCTTACAAACTACATCTACACATCTTCAAGATGACAAATCTACATAATACATGGATGTATCCAACATATCTTCCTTTAATGAATCATTACATAAAGAAGGAGACCTCTTCACATCTAGCTTGAGAAGCTTCAAAAATGAACATTACAACAATTAAAAAGAATGAATTTCAATACAATGAGTGACTATGCAACATTGAAGTTGCTTACACACAACTACCCCCAAATAGAGATTTCTGACAAGCTTCTTTCACCATCTTCATGACTTCAAAAACCTGAAATTTTTAAGAGGGAAACCATGGGAGCTCACCTCCCAACCAAGGCCTCAATGAGGCCACCCCCGAGCTTAGAGAACCAAGGCTAAACAATATTTCACATCCAAATTGTCACAGCATCTCATATGCACAAAACAACAATAAACTCCCAACCAAGGTTTTACAAACGAGTTTTCCAAACCCATTGAAGTAGGGTGAAGGTGGGCTTTTCCAAGGAGGAGAATGTCATTTGCATTTTTTTTTCAAATTCCTCAATACTAGTTTTTCCATGCCTTTCCAAGGCTCCATTGACATCTTTCCATATACACATTTGGTCATTTCTATACCAAAACAATATTTGTAACATGGCTTCATGGAGCCCATACTCCATGAAATTATCCCTCTTCTCCAAGAGAAGAGACTCTCACTACAATGGAGAGCCCAACTAACCCCTTCACCCAAGGCCACTTCTTCCCTTCCTAAAGGGTGAGTAATGCCTTAACTCCCATGAACATCACTCCCAATCCAAAATAACAAGAATTGATACAAAAATTCAAATGCATTCCCAACCCAACACATGACAATAAAATTTACATACAACAACACTATACAAGATTACATACATGAACACCATACAAGATTTCATATTCATAAAACAATAACATCCAATTCTACTTGCAATATACAAGCACTTCATGGCAAAGGAAACCAACCTTCCAAATGTGTTATGGAAAATGAAACTTGAGGAGAGCCCAAATCCTTATCCTTCCTCTAACCAAACCCTAATTGTCTCTAAAATTAGAGAGTGGGTGAACACCCACTAAGTCTCCCAAAACCCTCTAAAAAACCCCAAAAAGTGTACTCAAGACCTAGCAATAATGAGACATGACAACTAGCCTTTTTGTCTCCCCTCTTAATTGTGAATTTAGCAAGGAGTGTGGGACAAGTTAGATGCATGTGGTCATCTCCATTTTCGCCACTTTTGAAAAGTAGGCATTTTGGAGAGTCATAATGGTGACATAGGTTTCTCCCATAGGTAAAAACTAGCCCTAACCCAAGGTACCCCCTTAGGGCTAACTAATTTTGGCCAAAAATACACTCTAGGGTCACTTTTAACCCCTCCAAGGTACCCCTAAAGTTCAAATCTGAGTTCTAACTTTATGTGATCCCTACAAGGCATCTATATGCAAGTGGGATTAATATAATATCGTGTAAGGTTAGGTGATATTTTCCCAAGCCCTAATTGACATGTCACTATCCACATGGACAACACAAGTGTCAAGTGACACCAAAAAAAATACACATCACATTTACAATGACATGTCCAAACAACAACATAAATTTTAAACTATTAACACACATTCAGATTACGTTTACAACAAGGATCACATTAAAACGAGATTTCAACCCCTTATTGGATTACACCTTGGCTTACTCAATTCGCATGTGTTTAGCCCTGGTTCTCTGAATAATTCCATGGTTCCCTTTCCTGCACACTAAACTTCAAGCATCAGTAGTCCAAGATGATAAAATTACATGTAATATACATTTTCAATTCATAATTAGCAACTTTAATCAATAAGCAGAATTAAACTCCTAATTGAAATTTTCATGCAGAAATGTTTAAAACATAAGAATTCCTTAATCACCATGACATAACACCCATGAACATAACATCCATGAAATAGTCAAGTCTAATTATGATTCGGTCTTCTCATCAATTCACTGATCTAAACATATATAATCAAAATCAACCACCTATTCTAGGTCTAATCCATATCAAAATGTAATCCACACAATATAATCATTATCATAACATAATATCACGAGTCTCTGTCAGGATAATCAAAAAGTGTATCAATGTATCAAAACACAAAGTATCAAAGTGTGATCGAGCATTAAAGCTATGATGGGTCGGGGTGAGGCCTCACATACAAGTATCTGATTGTAGCCTGAAAAACCATCCATCATTTATAATAGCTCACAACTAGTGACCTTATGCAACATTGCCTCCATATTTGGTAGAGAATAATTGTCTTTTAAGGATGCAATGTTCATATTTCTGAAATCAACACATAATCTTATGTCACCATTCTTTTTTCTCAATGGTACTAGATTAGAAACCCAAGTTGAATGTCTGATAGGCTGGATAATTCATGCATCCTTTGGTTTCATCAACTCTTATTGCATCTTAGGAGCCAACAGTGGATTAATGGGTCTCTATTTTTTGTCGGAATGGTTTTACATCTATTTTGAGTGGGATTTCATGCTAGAAAAGATCTACCCTATAAGCCTTTAAATCTTCATAAGACCATGCAAATACATGCTTATGCTTTCTTAATAATTTTATCAAATTGGTTCTGACATGGGAATCCAATCCTTTTCCAATATAAACTATCTGAGGAGTGTTCTTTGATCCTAAATTTATCTCCTCTAAATCCTCAATTTTATAATTATTTATTATTGATGTATGTTTACTCTGACCACTAAACAATGCTTCTAGTTATACCAATCCCTTAGGAATATGATTAGAACTTAGTTGGACAATCTCATCCCCCAATACATAGTACTTACCATTAATGACCTCAAGTAAAGTATTGCAATATATATGATGGTCTTCATAATGGTCTAGGCATTGGAGAAATCTAAGGATGTCTTGATCATCTTCAAATACTTTCCAGTTGTAAATATTGTCAGGGACAACTGGTCTTGTCTTAATCTCAACTATTGATACCCCATTTAAGGTCAAATCATAAGTTTTCAAAGCAACATTAGCTAAGAAATCTTCCATGATGTTTTTAGACCTTTTTATCCAATTTATATGGAAGGCATCAAAAAATTCAATTTGGTCCCAAATAGCATGTTTATACATCTTCAGTCTATCATTTTTTACAACATATTTGGACCTGAATTGGGCTACTACTAATTATGAGTCACCATAAACTTTTAGACATTTTATACCATGTTTAGTAACAATGTCTAACCCTAAAAAAAATATTCATATTATGTTGTATTGTTTGTACACTAGAAAGATAACAAGAAAGAATATGTATATGTTGTACCTGATGGAGAAATAAGTAATAGTCCAGCTCCTAATATTTATTTAGAACAAGCTCCATCAAAATACATTTTCCATAAACCATCATTCTTAGTTAACTCCTTCACTAAAGGTCGAGTATGCTGCAGCAGAAATAGAGCAGGGGATTAAGGAGCATAATGAAGTTGTTTTGGGAGCCTTAATGCAAGTTTTGCAACATTTAATAGATGTATTAATAGATAAAGTGCATTTAGTTTATGGTGCTTATGGTAAATTTCCAGGCCTACAGATTGAAGTGAATAATTTTGTATCAATTTTGAACCCCTACTATGCAACATGGTCAGTTAGAACTGGGTTATTTGAGAGGTTAGTATATTTGCAACTATTGAGATCAAATTTACCACAAATTGTAACCCAAGTAGGAGAAGAGATAGAACAGATAGGGGAGACCTTTTCCTTTTTCAAAGGAAAGGAAAATAAAATTGAGGCCTGAATAAATATGTTTGGGCCTGACTACAATAGATTTGTGCCATCAATTAGGTAATAGGATAAGAAAATCAAGCCACTAGGCTTATGGAGCACAGAATTCAATACTATATTACCTAATAAAGAGGTATACATTTCTGACAATGGAAAATTGGATATGGAAAGATACAATAAGATCTTAGATGAGGCCTTTAAGGTAGAAACAGATTTCAAAAAAATCATAACAGATGTCAAGAGCATTACAGATGCTAGGTGGGAAAGGAAGAAGACAAAACTAGAGAATATTTAGAGCTTTGAATGGCTAGTAGAGGATGTTTTCATAGCATGGGATGTCCTTACAAATCCCAAGAAGAAAAATCCCGCCACTGTTGACATTGATATTATTGATGAAGAGTAGAAGAACACCTGGCACATGCTCTTTGAGCACAGGAAGGTTAGTCATCTTGAAGACTAGTGTAAATTATCCTGTAATGGTGGTCACTATGTCTCATTACAAATATCAGAGGCTATCTCTAATGCATACATACAAAGGTGCCAGTGATCACAAGAAGACAAGATCAAATCAGATTTCATTCTTCATTTTTGTCCATCCATCGCTCGGTCTCTTCTTGTCTTTTGTCCTTTTCTATGTTTTTAGGGTTAGGTCTTAAACCATCTGAAGCTTGTTGCATCCTTACTTCTTAAGGATTCCAAGATGGTTTTAGAATATATATAGAGCATATTGTAACTTTTTGAAAGATGATGGAATATAATTACAAGGTAGACTACTAAAATTTTGTCTAAGCCTATGTATGCTTTGGTCTATTGAATGTATTTTGAATTAGTTAGACATTAATAAAATACATTGCAATCTCTATTTTATATTTTGTTTGTCTCTTTTATCTCTATTCAAGCTTTTATATGTTTAATTGTAATGCATTTAAATATATCAATTACAAGGTAATTGTGCAATCATTTGTAAGGTCCTTCAAGGAAGGAGTAATTCTTTCAGGTGATCCCAGAAAGTAGAATATTAATATTAAGATATGATAACAAAGTTGTAGAAGTGAGTGGATAGTCTATAAGGCATTCTATCTAGGTTGCATGTATTTTCATTAGTCGCCTAATTGTAGATTTGCATTTAAGATTGACTCTGTTGCCCATAGGATTAGGCACTAGTTTATGGTTTGACAAGTAATTGTTCATCATCCAATATTGAAAATAAACCAATTAAATTTCATTCATAAGAAAGCATATATTTACAAGTAATTGTATTCACAGAGTATACAATTTAGTTTGTTGATTCCTTCAAGAGAGAATCAATAGGCTAACCCTCTTAAGTTTAGAGAACTATAAAAGGAAGAAGGATGAGAATCCTTATCACATTAATATTTTCTATTATAAAGATAATGGTTTGGCTTATTAAGCTTTGTATCAGATTAATCACAGTCATTTGCATAGTTTTCTATTTATTGATACAGTAAAAGGCATTCAACAAACTAGTAAAAAGACCTAATCCACTATAACCAATACTGCAACTTAGTAATCATTCAAAGGTAACACCTGCATGAGTTTGTGGAGCTCAAAAAAGAAGGAGGATATTATCCAATCCTCATCAATTAGGCTTTTCTTGCATATGGTAAATTGGAAACATATAAGAGAAAGCATTCATACTATTTTAAAAGGTTCTTGCAAGAAAAATCCCTAACAAACTGGTGACCCTGCTGGAGATTTAAAGTTGTATTCATAATATCTATGGTATTTAAAAGATAAATCAAATAATAGTTGAGTTTTCCAATCTAGGTCATTCTTATATTATTTATATCTCCAAAAATTGTGTTGGGTGGTGACTCTAAAAGTGAATCTCTGTAATCAGTGCAAAAGTGAAACATTTATACAAATTCTACAAATATGAATACTAGGTCAAGAATGAGAGATAATCCAGAAGTTGAGTTGGATAGTGGAATCCCAACTACTTCAAGGACTAAGATGTCTTGGAGAGAGAAGAAGAACCAAGCAAACATTAATGACTCTTCTCCAAGAAATGAAGAGAACAACACTAGAAGGAAGGATACAAATCAGTCCAGTCATGAGGGGAACACCTCAGAGTACAAAGAAGCCCTTGACCTTGGATTAGAAACATATGCAATTACTACTAATTCTAGTGAAAGATAAGGAACTGATACTATTAGCTTAGATTCTAAAGTTCCTTATGATGAGCTAGATAAAGAGGAAAGAATCATCATGAGGCAATTAGCCCTTATTCAACAAAAGAAAAGGGAAAAAGATCTTAAAAAGAAAAAACATGAGCAAAAAGATGTTGATAAGTTTAGAAGAAGATCTTTAAGACATCAAGCTACAAGAAATGTTGAGAGGTCTCGCAGAGACCAAGAGACTCCAAACACCCACAAAGGTTTAGGTCCTCAAACCTTTAGAGATAAAGGAAAAAAGAAAGTTACTGAAAATGAAGTTGAGGAACCAAAAACTCATAAAATCCTAACTGAACAAATGTATAAGCTAGATATTGACCTTGAAAGATCAATAAGGGAGAAAGAAACTATGGAAAATATGCCGAAGAAAGCTGAAGCTGAATCTACTACCTTGGAGATGAAGAAAAAGATTGACTTTTTGCAATCTTCCAAATATTCTTATACTGGTGGTGAAAATACTACATCTTTAAAAGCCAAGACTGCTTCTTTCCAAGAGGATGACAAATTTCAAAGGAGGCCATTACACCTAGAGAGGTACAAGAAATTCACTTTTATTGGCAATCCTGGTTATCCAAATATAGTTCCTAATGATATTGGAGAAAAACTCCCTATGTTTTCAGGAAACAATGTCATTTCTTGTGAAATTCATTTAATAAAATTCATAGATATCATAGATGATTTAAATATTAATCATGAAGATGTCCTTATGAAGTTATTTGTTCAATCCCTAGTAGAAGATGTTACAGAATGGTTTAGAGGATTGCCTAATGGTTTAGTTGCATCTATGGAAGAACTAATAGATTTGTTCAAAGACCAGTATGGTGAAAACCCAATGAAGGGTTCTTGCTAAATGAATTCACTAACATAAAAAATCATTTCAATGAAGAGGTTACTGAATTCAACACAAGATTTCAGAGGGCTATGCGCAAGCTCTTTCAAAAAATCAAGCTGGATGAAAAGGTATGTTTGGCTACATACTTAAATGATTTTGATTCAAAAATGGGTTATGCACTTAGAGATATAAATCCTAGAAGTCTCACAGATGCATATAAAATAGCAGTAAACATAGAGATGAACATAAGGGTATCAGGAAAATTGGGCAGAAGAGATGATGCTCATTTTAGTAGGAGCAAAGAACCTGAATATAAAGAGTACAAGGCTCCACAAAATAACAGACCATCCTATAACAATAACTATAACCCACAAAATAGGATGCATAATTATCCTTATGGTACTCAGTTCAAGGATGGAAAGCCTATTTCTCCACCGAGAAAAGATAAACCTGAAAATAGGACCCATGATCCTCTACATAAAAATGCTATGAATATGTGCAGTGACACTTACTGGTGTGAGGTTTATCAAGCCCCACACAACCCTGATTTTTGTAGTGTATCCCTAGACATCATTTCTAATGAAGAGAAATATTGTGAAGAAGATGAGCTATGTGATCACAACAAATGTGATATGACTAATGCCTATGCATGCTTTGATATAGATTGTGAAGAAGCAGTTGAGAATCGTGACATGTATTGTTCACAAGGAAGAACAAAGGTATATCACCAACAAGTCCTATCTGACAGTGATGAAGAGGAAGTTGATGATATAAGATGCTATGCACAAAATAGCCAAGGATCTACCACTATAAGGAAACCCTCTGAGGAAGAAAAGGATAGAATCATTGCTGATCTAGTGAGTAAAGCAAGAAATAACTACCATTTAAGAAATAGAGTTGTGGGTAATGTGGGTAGTCAGCTAGCAGGCATCTTCATTAAAGAAAATAAGATAAATGCCAAGTATATACCAAAAAGAGATGGACCTGGGTAAAATGTAAATAAACCTAAGGTCAAAATTGTGAACAAAGGTAGTGATCCAAAAGATGTACATGGAGGTAAAACCAAAGTACCAGAAGCAATTACTTCCTCTCCTAAGGTTGAGAATAATAAATCCAAGAAGGAAGAGCATACTCTTAACATTCAAATAGAGGAAAATAATATTATTATAGAAAAACCTAAAACCTCTGATGTGAAATATACTCTAGTGGATATGGGTCGATGTTTATCTTAGATGAGTGTCAAGGTCCCATTCCTAGAAATGATGAGGATAACAGAACACAAAGAAAAGGTCCTTTCAGTGTTAAACAATGTATCACCAGTAAAACCTCAAAAATTAGAATGTGTTGAAAAGATATCTAACAATAATGGAAAGGAGCCTGAGGGGATGATTTTTGGGATCCCTCAAATTTACCTAAATACAAATACTTCTGCAGGGGTTGTTGACCCATTTTTACTAACATTGGTAATTAATGGTAAGATGCTCAAAAATTGCATGATAGATTCAGGAGCATCTAATACATTCATGCCTACAGAAATCATGAGATCCATGGGATTGCAAGTAGATACTCCTAATGGGAGGTGTCAAGCAATGGATTCAAGAGAGATCCCTGTTGTTGGGACCATTGAGGCCTTACCTTACAAATTAGCTATATGCCCAGATACCGTATTGACTATGAGTATATTGGTGGTTGATATCCCACCACATTATGGCATGTTGTTGTCCAGAAAATGGGGTGCTTCAATGGGGGTAGTATTAAGTGTGATTTGTCTTATGCCACTTTCAATATTGTTGGGAATAATGTAAAGGTGTCCAAAGAATTTATGACACCTCATATGATAGATTTCAATGAAGATACAAATATTAACTACTATATTGATATTGATATAGAGAATTTCAGAATAAAAATGTTTGTTCATCAATGTAAGATTGTTGATCGATTATGTCAATTTGATTTGAAAGCTCATATTAATGTCTTATATAGGTTTGTGATACATGAATTACACACACAATATCAATTATAACAAATTGTATGATAGGCAAGGCATGTAAAAGTGATTGTCTAATCTGTATAACTTTCCCCATTTTTTCCACTAAAGTATACCATATATCAAAGGTGTATCAATGTGTTATAAATTTTCCCAAATGTATCAAGAAATACCATCATCCTGACATCATGTATTGGTTTGTAACTAATATCCAATGTAATAAAATAAATACACAAAACTATCAAGTTCTTGTGCCAAATGAAGAAAATTATTAACATGTTGTTCCAACAACCTCAAATGAACATTAGCATTAATGAATCAATAAACAATAGAATCAATGCATTAATGGCATGAATTTGTATGTCTGGACATGTATACAACCAAATACCAATATATCGAGTGTATCAATGTACCACAATATACCAAAAACTTTATTTTATCACATGTTAATCATAACCTAAAGTATACCAAAGTGTCTTTTGGCATCAAGGACAACAAACTCCCCCTTTGTCCTTGATGAAAAAAACACCAAGATTTCTCCCCCTTTTGGGAAGATATGACAAAGGAAAAACTAATCATAAGATCTTTAAGATACCAAGGTTACAAAAGCATTGATTAAAAAGAACCAAAAATTGATATGTATGATCAAGATATGAATGTTATGCTCAAAATGGACAAGATAAATAGTCACTATCTCAACCAAATCACTATCCAAATAGAAATGGAATCACAACATAGCCATGTAAAGATTCTCAATATAACAACCAGAACTAGAAACAAGAAAAATAGGGATAAAATATAAGCACGAATAACTCCCCCGAAATCACTACATAAACTAAATAAGTGAAGGGAATGAAAGAATATAATGTCATCAATAATCCCACTGTAATTGTAATAGTACTAAACTATTAGAACAACCAAATATATGTCCATCAATGCCAAAAGAATATAAATCTGTTATACATCAAATGGCAAGTCCTGAAGAGAAACAACTGAAATTTGTACCAAAGGAGACATGGTGATTCGAAACAATACCAAAGTACACAAGAACATCAACCATCATAACCATGATATAAGATAGCATCAATAATCTAATGTTCCAGGGACATAGTATAAAGCTTGAGAGTGTCTTTTAAACCCATAGAACATCTTCAAGACTGATAAGTCCTTTTCAAATGCCAAGAACATATTGTCTTGAACATAATATAGAACATGCCAGCACACCTTGTTGGTCCTAAACAAGGTCAAGCAATTATCATGTACTATACCAAATACAACTTTCTAACATGTCATAAGTGTTGATAATAATTATTCAATTGTGTATTGTCATTAATGTTTACACAAATGTAGTGATGTTACACAAATTTCTATACCTTAATCGAGTAGATTCAGTGTATGCCATGTTCTCTTGGGCAATGAAGAAGACCAAAGTGATTTTTAGTTCTAACCGAGTTCACTCGGGCATCACAATAATGGTCGGGCATTGAAGGATTACAATGTTAACTGAGTTATGCTTTTAGTGTAAGTTGACTTGACAAGACCTATCATATATATATAAGGTCAAGTGTGGATTGAATGTATGTAAGATGTAAAAAGTGTGTGTGTGTATTTGTGCACTTGTTATCTGCAACACAACACTTCAATAAGTCATTCTGTTAGTGAAAAACAAGGGTTAATGAGCATATAAACCATAACTTTGACTTATTTCTTTCTAACTAGGATGAGTGTAGCAAATAACATAAAAGCCCTCATATTTATGCTAAATACCAGTGACATAAACAACCTAGCATGAAAGATTTGGTTTAAAAACAACTATTTAACTATTTAGCATGCATATTACTCTAAAATGAGCATTATAACCATGAAGAAAGTGACAAATGGAGTGTGCATGAAGCTATGAAGGAATGGGTAGCATAACAATGCTTTGATATTCCTTCAAAATCTTGGCATTACAACACTACAATTCAAAATTTGAGGCTTATTATGAGCTCTAAATCCATTCAATTTATAGAGAGAAAGAGAGGGGGGGAGTTCATTAATGGGGACCCTAAGGTCATTAATGAGATATAAGAGCCATTAATGCCTTGGGCATTAATGAGGGATGGGCAAGAAGGAATATCCATTAAGGGTTATTAATGACATTCATTTAAGAGGCATGGGGGAGTGTAAGACTCAACTTGGCAAGTTGGTATCTTAGGAAAGTCATGCTTGAGAAAGTTGACTTTCTCAAGTGGGTTGAGTTGTTAATCATTCCTTAATGGAATGTGACAACATTAGGAGGTGGGTTAGGGTAGAATTTAGAATTAGGATTAGATTAGCA
>MU226895.1:1337288-1366991 GCA_018584345.1 Thuja plicata
GCATTCATTTAAGAGGCATGGGGGAGTGTAAGACTCAACTTGGCAAGTTGGTCCCTTAGGAAAGTCATGCTTGAGAAAGTTGACTTTCTCAAGTGGGTTGAGTTGTTAATCATTCCTTAATGGAATGCGACAACATTAGGAGGTGGGTTAGGGTAGAATTTAGAATTGAGATTAGATTAGCAAGGGTGGAATAGGTTGAGATGGGTTAGAGCCCAGGGTAGAAATGGTTGAGATAGGTTAGGTTGGGGTTTAAGGGAATATAAATAAAATGAATTAAACTTATTTAATTCATTTAAAATATAGGAATTTTAATTATTTAAGCCTTTTATTTCTTTTTAATAATTAAGGGGACTATAGCCATTTTAATTCAATTAAATAGGCTAGGGGAATGGGTTAATTGCAAGTGGATAATTGGTTAAGGGGTTTATTTAATTTCTTTATAATTAAATACTATAGCCATATTTGTTTTTTATTTGATTTAATTGGTTTAAATTGATTTGAATTATATGGCTATAATAGTTAATATAATTTAGTGAAAAAAATCACCTAGGACATTAAATTTGATTTGAAGAATTATGTCAAGAAGTAACAGAGTCGCTTGGACATAATCGAGGGTATGATCACACTTAGGGAAAATAGGGTCTATAGTCGGAACAGACTAAATTTAGGTGGTTACATTTGCCCCTCTTTGAATTGATGTGCGAGCAGGGTATTGATTCAAAGAAATTTTTTGATTTTGACTTTAAATAGTTTGACAATTTAATTCTTGATTGTCGAACAAAATGTTGATGAGATCAATATCGTACTTGATCAAACAAAACTGATAGAATTGATCTTGAACTTGGTTGTCATCCAAAGATTAATAAAAAGATTCTAAAAGATATCAATTCTGAACTTGGTTCTCGTCCAAAGATTGATAATACTGATTCTGAACTTGGTTGTCATCCAAAATCTAGTATGAAGCTGCCAGGAGCTTTAATAAGAATCTTTTAAAATGAGAAAACACAAGATATCCAGCTTATGAGAACCAAAGCTTTCTATCCACCAGTTCTTACTTTAGTCAAGGAAATTGTTATGCCCCTAGTTTGTTTGATAACAAAGTCATTTTAATGTTGTTTCAAGAAAAAATTCTAATGATGATAGTGTGATCATGCCCCCTCGAGAACGAAATGGACGAAAAAGAATAAATCCCTCAATTGAAAGAACGTATCGCTTGCAGGAAGCGGTTAGAAATAATGGAGTAGAAGAAGTGGAAAAGGTGTGTTTTAAAAATAAACACATGATTATCAAGTTAATTACATGAAAATATGAGTGGTGAGACGGATAAAAATGATGTCGGACCAAGATTTATGATAAAATGTACATTCGAATAGATTCTTGGAACAAGTGACGCAAATTTGCGGTTTTTGAAATTGTCGTAAGAATGGTACTATGTTGTTGAAAACATTGTACGCACCTTTGATTTTGTTCCCGATTGAAAAAAGAGAACAGAAATGTAATTGTAAATTTCTTGGAGGAGTTTCAGAACTTTGAAATGGCTCAAAAGATGAATATAAGCCTCAAAAATTACCATTTCACTATTTATTTTCACTTTCCTCCATAGTAATTCAGAGAGCTCTACAGAGAATATGGTAGTCCCTGTGAGGAAGCATATTTTTGAGATGAGCCGGCGACATTAGCGCCCAACCGACTACCCACATCTGGTAAGTGCTCGTAAAACTACCTTGCAAATTTTGCAAATTTCAATTTCTTGTATTTTTATAGCTTTTATAACCCCTACAATTTTGAATCGCATTCGGGATTCCGGATCGCAACTTGTAAATCCCGTGTCGCATCCGGTATTTCTCGGATCGCATCAGGTTTTTCCAGATTCCTTCATCACATCCAGGATACCCTGGATTGCATCTGTTTGCGTTCTTTTTATCTTTATTTTTGTTGAAATTCATCAGTGTGTCATACCTGGTCTACTTAGGCTCGTACCCAGTATTTAGGGTTGCATCCCATATTTTGGGGATCACACCCTACAAACTCCATCGCATCCTGTATTTCCAGGATCATATCTGGTAAAATGGATCACACCCTTCTCTTTCATAATCACATCTGGTTAGGAGACTTAGAAATTTAATATATTTGACCCATTTGCATGCCGCAAAATTTGAATCACTTAGTTGATCCGAATACTGCATCTTTGGTAAATAGAAAACTGATTTCACCTTTGTATGTGTTAAAAATAGGTAGATTTTGAGGTATTCGCCTTTAGAGGCACATATCCAGGTCATGTAATTGCATTGTTCGGACTGCTTTCGGATGATGAGGAGACTACTATGATCTAATGTAGATTGCGCTCTTTGATGGGTTTACCCAAGATCGGGGTAAATCATAGGTTGTTTACTACTCTTGCAGAGAGATGGCACTCAGAGAACAACACCTTTCATTTGCCTACTAGTGAGATCATAGTGACTCCTGAGGATGTTTGGCAGATACTTCAGGTGTCGATGAACAGGCATGAGGTATTCTTTGAGTCAAGAGGTGGCGTGGCCATTGGTGTTGCATGTAGATATTTCTAGGACGACACCATCGATCAGAGATATCTGTCATGGAACTATATGGTCGATCATTATGATCGCTTATATATGTACTTAGAAGGTCTGATAGGTGGCATCCTGATGCCAGACAGAGGTCAGCATGGATTTATGGTCGACTGGGTAGGCATGGTGGAGCAGATGGTTACCCATAGACGATGATTTTCTTGGGGCAGCTATATTTTAGCCCACATGTATAGAGAGCTTCATGAGATAGTATACCATTATACACAGAGTATGACTATTGGGATCCTTATTCTTTAGATCTGGGCATGGGATCACATCCCTATAACACGGCCAATTGTAGATAGATAGAGGGCACCAGAGCAGCCTTATGTTTATATGTATGCAGACCTGATTCAATAGCCCCATCTAGGCAAGGTTGAGTATTGGTGCGGCCTTTTTGATGATATGATAGAGGTCATTTGGTGAACATATTTAGATTGTGAGGAGTGGACCTCAGACGCATGGCAGGTACCCTATCTATGTCAGAGCTGATATCTTATAGGTAGGACCAGATATGTTGTAGAGCGGTTTGTGATTGCCAGAGTGCTGAGACAGTATGGTCGTAAGTAGGGTAGGACAGAGGACATCACTGTATATGCCCAGACCAAAGATTAGATTCCATTATGGGGTGTGCAATTATAGTATGAGACAGCACACCAGGAGATCTGTGATATGGTGGGAGTAGACTAGGATATCTGTCCTAATGTTGCTGATGTAGGTGTCTCTAACAGATATGTGGCAGAGATGCTTCAGTACCCTTTTTCATGTTTCACTATGCCTGAGGAGATCATTCCTCACATAGAGGAGCCATTAGACTATGATCCTGATGATCGACCTATCAGAGGTAGGGGAGGAGCACAAAGAGACAGGGCTCCCCAAAGACATGTAGGTCATGATGGTGGTAGGGATGGTGGAGATGGCAGGCATCCTCCTCTCGATGATGGTCATGATGGAGATGATAGGGGTGGTGGTGGTGAGGCCATGGATACAGGTGGTGCCAGTGGCAGTGGGTAGGGGAGGCGCCAGAGGTTCAGATTTATAGCTCCGTAGAGAGATCCTGGTTCGCTCCTTATTAGGGATCAGCAGAGACAGAGACAACAGAGGTCACAGCATAGACCTCAGGATAGGGGATGGTACAAGTCATAGGACCAGGATATAGGTAGAGATATGGATCCTCTTTCCAAATGTGAGCAGGAGAGAGAGCAGCTCTGAGCCAGGATTACTTCATTAGAGGCCTGGGTCACCATTGTCGATGCCTTACGAGCAGACAGGAATACACAGCTTGAGCTGCTGAGAGTAGAGAGAGATAGATAGGGTGAGATGCTCATAGTGGAGAGAGATGCACATGCTCGGACGACAGTTCACCAGGGGTAGACAGCCACATATTACTATGCCCTATATCATGCAACAGTGCTGGAGGGCTAGAGAGCACCTTCATTTTCACGATTGGCTCAGTAGTTAGAGGGGGCCATGCCACCTCCAGCAACTCCTTTTGTACCACCTCCTCCTCCTCCTCTGGATCTGGGAGAGGGGGTAGGGTAGAGTAGATATTTTGTACCATTTATATGACATGTGTATCTTGAGAATAAAGTTGTATATCTGGATCCTGCTGAGATCCCTTTTTTTGTAAATGACATTCATACATGTATATCTGATTCATTCGGCCTCATTGATACTCTGATACTCTATATATATATATATATATATATATATATATATATATATATATATATATATATATCTGATGCAGTTTCCTGATTCTGACATGTTTCATGAGTTTCTTTTTTTTTTATAGATGTTGTAGATGTACATGTGATGATATCTTGGTCTCTTGATGAGTTAGATTTAGACATCATTTTGATTTGATGTGATTACTGATATAAATATGTTTTAAATGATACTTATGTGAAAATGCAAATGTATGTTTCTTTTTTATTTTCCCTTTCATGCAATATAGATGTATGGATGCACTTAGGATAAAAAAGTAAAAATGCAATACATAGATGCTTTATTTTTGTATTTTCCTGTTACTTCTTTTCATGAATGCAAAATGTATGCTATGGATGTGCAACGATAGATATATCAGTAATATGGATGATGTAATTAACTTGATGTTTAGAAGAAGATAGAAAGCATTTTTTAGCACAAAAAGTCTTTATGCGTTTACTGCATTTATAAATGTATCATGCAATCTCTAAATGCAACTATATGCGGACTCTTAGGACATTGTCACTGGTATGCAAATGTACAATTTGTTATCATCATTGGGAACTTTTTCAGAATGGATACCACTTGATAATACAACCATCACTAATACCCATTGATATTATGAAAGTATGAATATTATTTTTTTTATTGAAATGTCATAAATAGACTTAGGCAGCAAGGCATAGAAGCTAGGATAACAAAATAGTCGCCTTCCTTTTAATATACCAGATTCTAATTAAGGCAAGATATTGGACCCGCAATGACCTTAAAAATTCATATCCTTGGGTACATTATGATTTGTATACCTTAGTAAGCATCTGGACCAAAAAACAAACAAGGAATCAATTCAACCTCACCGTAGTTTACAAATAACAAAGATCAAGATATATGCGGCTATCCACCCATAGTAGAAGGTCTTACCATAAACATCCAAGTTAGGTGAAATTTATAGGATCATTTGGAACAATCACCATATGTAGAAAACCAAGCAAACATTATGCCCCCTATCCTTGTCACTCTTTGTCTTTGTGCAGACGTCATTGAGTAACTAAGAAGACATAATAAATAATCAATTATGAATCAATCAAATAAAATTTATAATTACTTAGATGCCCCTAGTTGAAAACATCATTAGGACATAAAAGAATCATAATCAAACCAATATCACACTGTGTGTTTAAGTAGTACTTGTTCATTCATATGTAAAACACAGCAAAGATTCATCAATCAGAAAATTGGAATATAAGAAATATGGTGTTCCTTGTCTGTGCATTGATAGGATAATCCATTCATGTTTGTGATCCAATATAGCCTTGTAGGAACTCTGTTAATGTCATGTCGTGGATATGTGATGTTTGAAAAGACACCCTTGTTTTGGATAGTGACATTTATTTTGCATGTATCAAGAAACATTGTGTCCGTAAGGCAAACTGTCCTAGAGCGACCTAGCAACCATAACCTACCATAGTAGAAAAGATGCCCCTAGTGCATAATGACTTATTCCTAAGACATAAATGTAGACAAATCCCAAGCAAGGATAAGATAGTCTTGTAGGAAAATGAAGTCAGCGTACGAGCACAGATAAAATTATGAAGGCCTAGTATCGGTAATGCTTTGATAGATGGAGCGCAGAACACAAGTGACGCTTGATTGCCAGGTTTTCACCACTTAGAAAGATCTTTTCTTTCTTTTTGCTACCAAGATGCCTATTTTACCAGGTGCTCATCAAGGCACTTTTTCTCTTTTTCAATTTTTTCGCTATTTTTTCTTTTTTGAATGTTTTTGTAGTATCATGGCGCCTGTTTACCAGGTTTTCGCCAAGGATACCCTTTTTGTAGGACTTTTTCCACTGTTTTTGGATTTCTTCAGGAACAATTTTCTCAATATTTTCTACATGTGTGTGTATATTTGTGCACCTATTATCTGCAACACAACACTTCAATAAGTCATTCTGTAAGTGAAAAACAAGGGTTAATGAGCATATAAATTATAACTTTGACTTATTGCTTTCTAACTAGGATGAGTGTAGCAAATAACATAAAAGCCATCATATTTATGCTAAATACCAGTGACATAAATAACCTAGCATGAAAGATTTGGTTTAAAAACAACTATTTAACTATTTAGCATGCATATTACTCTAAAATGAGCATTATAACCATGAAGAAAGTGACTAATGGAGTGTGCATGAAGCTATGAAGGAATGGGTAGCATAACAATGCTTTGATATTCCTTCAAAATCTTGGCATTACAACGGTACAATTCAAAATTTGAGGCTTATTATGAGCTCTAAATCCCTTCAATTTATAGAGGAATGGGAGAGAGAGAGAGAGAGAGAGAGGGAAGACAAGGTTCATTAATGGAGCCCCTAAGGTCATTAATGAGATGTAAGAGCCATTAATGCCTTGGGCATTAATGAGGGATGGGCAAGAAGGAATATCCATTAGGGGTTATTAATGGCATTCATTTAAGAGGCATCAGGGAGTGTAAGACTCGAGTTGGAAAGTTGGTCCCTTAGGAAAGTCATGCTTGAGAAAGTTGACTTTCTCAAATGCGTTAAGTTGTTAATCATTCCTTAATGGAATGTGACAACATTAGGAGGTGGGTTAGGGTAGAATTTAGAATTAGGATTAGATTAGCAAGGGTGGAATAGGTTGAGATGGGTTAGAACCTAGGGTAGAAATGGTTGAGATAGGTTAGGTTGGGGTTTAAGGGAATATAAATAAAATGAATTAAACTTATTTAATTCATTTAAAATATAGGAATTTTAATTATTTAAGCCTTTTATTGATTTTTAATAAATAAGGGGACTATAGCCATTTTAATTAAATTAAATAGGCTAGGGGAATGGGTTAATTGCAAGTGGATAATTGATTAAGGGGTTTATTTAATTCCTTTATAATTAAATACTATAGCCATGTTTTATTTTGATTTGATTTAATTGGTTTAAATTGATTTGAATTGTATGGCTATAATAGTTAATATAATTCAATGATAAAAATCACCTAGGACATTAAATTTGAATTGAAGAATTATGTCATGCAGTAACAGAGTCGTTTGGACATAATCGAGGGTATGATCACACTTAGGGAAAATAGTGTATATAGTCAGAACAGACCAAATTCAGGTGGTTACATTTGCCCCTCTTTGAATTGATGTGTGAGCAGTGTATTGATTCAAGACAAGTTTTTGATTTTGACTTTAAAAAGTTTGAGAATTTCGTTCTTGGTTGTCGAATGAAATGTTGATGAGATCAGTCTCGTACTTGATCGAACAAAACTGATAAAATTGATCTTGAACTTGGTTGTCATCCAAAGATTAATAAAAATATTCTAAAAGATATCAATTCTGAACTTGGTTGTCGTCCAAAGATTGATAATATTGATTCTGAACTTGGTTGTCATCCAAAAGCCAGTATGAAGCTGCTAGGAGCTTTAATAAGAATCTTTTAAAATGAGGAAACACAAGATATCCAGCTTATGAGAACCAAAGCTTTCTATCCAATAGGAAATGTGTGTGTGTATTTGTGCACCTGTTATCTGCAACATAACACTTCAATAAGTCATTTTGTTAGTGAAAAACAAGGATCAATGAGCATATAAACCATAACTTTGACTTATTACTTTCTAACTAGGATGAGTGTAGAAAATAACATAAAATCCCTCAAATTTATGCTAAATACCAGTGACATAAACAACCTAACATGAAAGATTTGGTTTAAAAACAACTCTTTAACTATTTAGCATGCATATTACTCTAAAATGAGCATTATAACCATAAAGAAAGTGACTAATAGAGTGTGCATGAAGCTATGAAGGAATGGGTAGCATAACAATGCTTTGATATTCCTTCAAAATCTTGGAATTACAATACTACAATTTGAAATTTGAGGCTTATTATGAGCTCTAAATCCCTTCAATTTATAGAGGAATGGGAGAGAGAGAGAGAGAGAGAGAGAAGGTTCATTAATGGAGCCCCTAAGGTCATTAATGAGATGTAAGAATCATTAATGCCTTGGGCATTAATGAGGGATGGGCAAGAAGGAATATCCATTAAGGGTTATTAATGGCATTCATTTAAGAGGCATGGGGGAGTGTAAGACTCAACTTGGAAAGTTGGTCCCTTAGGAAGTAATGCTTGAGAAGGTTGAATTTCTCAAGTGGGTTGAGTTGTTAATCATTCCTTAATGGAATGTGACAACATTAGGAGGTGGGTTAGGGTAGAATTTAGAATTGGGATTAGATTAGCAAGGGTGGAATAGGTTGAGATGGGTTATAACCCAGGGTAGAAGTGGTTGAGATAGGTTAGGTTGGGGTTTAAGGGAATATAAATAAAATGAATTAAACTTATTTAATTCATTTAAAATATAGAAATTTTAATTATTTAAGCTTTTTATTGTTTTTTAATAATTAAGGGGACTATAGCCATTTTAATTAAATTAAATAGGCTAGGGGAATGGGTTAATTGCAAGTGGATAATTGATTAAGGGGTTTATTTAATTCCTTTATACTTAAATACTATAGCCATGTTTGATTTTGATTTGATTTAATTGGTTTAAATTGATTTGAATTATATGGCTATAATAGTTAATATAATTCAGTGATAAAAATCACCTAGGACATTAAATTTTATTTTAAGAATTATGTCAAGCAGTAACAGAGTCATTTGGACATAATCGAGGGTATGATCACACTTAGGGAAAATAGGGTCTATAGTTAGAACAGACCAAATTCCGGTGGTTACAAGAAGTAGAAAATTTTGTGATATGAAGTGTGGAGGTGAAAGAAAATGGGATTCTGATTAAGGACAGAACATACAAAGCTGCATTAGAATATTTGATCAGTAAGGATCCATTTTAAACTAGAGAAGAGATCTGAATCAGCAAAGATAGTTGCTTCATCAAATAGGTCAATCCATTGTTACTCTCTAACAATTGTAGCAGTGATCAAAATCTCTTTACAGAGTAGACTTAACAGTCTTTCATAAATCCTCTCACAAGGTGACATTTCTACATTGAAGTGTTTGAAGACCTCTAACAAGGCCAATCCTTACAGGGTGATTAAATACTCTAACAGGATCACACCTAACAGTGTGTATTGTAACCTTTAACAGGGTTGGCTCCTCAGAGGGCTCACTTCAGAAGAGTGAAAAACAGTAACTAGTTGCAATTGGTGGTTTTCCCCAAATTGGGTTTCCACGTTAAATCTTGGTGTCATCTATGTATATGTTATTTAATTTATACTTTATGTTTCTACACTTAATCACTAAAGGATAATTACAGTAATATCTTAAAGATTTACTTTGTTAACCGAGTGACAACAAAATATCTATGTTAACCGAGTAACAGTGATAAGTTTGATTAAGACATCTAAGGGACTTGGGTTTGTTTTTGTGGTAACTGATTCACCCCTCCCCTCTCATTTACTCAACTCATTTTCAACAATAAGTCCTTACATATCATTATCAAAAGTATAAAAAAAATTCTTGCGCAAGTTATACTATCAAGAAATAATGTTAAACCATGCAAAAAAATTCTATAAAAGAAGATCACATCCAAACCATGTTAGACAACCGTATTGTGTTTTGTTGCATCTTATTTACATTCAAATAGGTAATCAGGTAAGAATATGAATTTTTGTGTAAAGAAAAAAACACTTTACACTTTCACAAGAAAAGAAAAAAAGAATCTTGTAATAATTTTCAAAGATAGTCTAATATGATAGACTATGATCGCCACAATAAAAGTGAAATATGCAAGCAACAATTTCAAGTAAGAAGTAAACATGTATTTGCATGAAGCACACAAAAAATTCCTTTAAATCATAATAAGTTTCAAAGGTATGAAGGACAAAAACTCCCCCTGAAACCAAGCCACCTTTGAGAAATTTTAAGAAGAAAAAAGAGAGTGGGATAACTCCCAATTTCTATCTTGGATATACCACTTGTGCTTGTATACTTAGAACAGATTCATAACTTCTTGTAATTTGTTTGTCAAGAATCAGATTGTTATGCCTTATTTTGTGAATATCATGGCACATATAAAACCTTAGATTATTCATTAAGTCCGGTGAGTGTCTTTTTATGTAGCTTGATCATTTTTTTAGAGAAAGCATACTGTCATAACTTTCTAGATCATTCCTTAGCAAGTTAAAATATATTTTTAGTTTGTGACACTCTTTTTTCTTAAGTTTTTATTCTATCTAAAGAACTTCCTCGGACTCCTTTTCTTTAAGTTGACTTCTCAAGTCAACAATTGTCTCAATTACAATTTTTATTTGATTAACCAAAATTTCCCTCCCATCAAAAATTTGGTTTTCTAGTTTACAAATTTTCTTTTAGTTTCTTCATCTCCTTTAGAGCACATATCAACTCACCTTCAAAGTCAATATGATCTTACTAATCATTATTTATCTCATGTTCATCTTTTGGCTCTATATTCTCCACAAAAAGTCTCACAAGACAAGTTTCATCATATTTTTCATTGTTTGTGATGCTTTTTAGGTCGTACGCGTTACCCTCAATCCTAGTACCTGTTGCAATATTTTTTCTAGACTTTTCAATAATTTGTCATCCTAAAGCAGTAAATGTTACTATGAGATCATTGTCATAGATCTGACTTACACTAAGAAGATTGTGAGTCATACCTTCTACATAATATATAGCATTCACGGGAGCATCACTATCCAAAAATATGGTGCCTTTTCCTTTTATCAGAATACATGAATTATTGCTAAACTTGATTGAACCACCACTATATTCTTCATATTCAACAAACTTTCTCTTATCACTATTCATATGATGAGAGCACCCACTGTCTACAACCCATAAATCTTCTATTTGAGCATGTTGGGTTGTTTGGATAGTCATTGCTTCAACCTTTACATTATCTTGCTTTTGTTTTAAAACTAATTTTCTTTTGTTAGTTTTAGAACAAGTTTTATTTGTCTTGGTTTGTTGCTTTGTAGAAGTAAGCTTGCAAAAAAATTCTATATGCCCAAAATTTCCACAATTATGGCACTTCAATTTTTTCAAGAAATTAAAAATATTTCCATTGACAAAACTAGGCCCTCTTCTAAACATAACCTTACAATTATTTGCCTTGCATCCATTTTGATTACAAATAAAGCAATGGCCAAAGAAATACAAGTTATGGTTAAAAGAGTTACTTTTTTGTCTATGGTGTTCTCTTTTACAACATCAACATGGTTGTTTGAACATTGTCCTTCTGTAGACCCTAGACCACTCTTTCCTTTGTGATCTTTTTGTTTGCTTAATAAATTATCCGTATTGTTATACATAAAAAAAAAATTCTTCAAAGCAACAAATTTTGCTTCTAGAGAACAACATTCCTTTTCTTTATCTTTTAACAGTTCTTGAGTTGCTTCAAGAATCCTTTTTTTTTCTTCAAGTTGTAGTTTTAGACTTGAAACTTGATTTTATAATTCACTAATTTTTTTAATTAGATTATTAGTTCCTTTTTTAGTTTGATCTTTCTGCACTATGGCTTCATTTTTAAGGTTTTAAATTTTATTAAGGGCACATTTAAGTTCACCCTCGAGATCAATATCAGACTCATTGTCTGATTCAATAGAATCAAAATATTCAATAGCCATAAATAAGTCTTCTCCTCCTTCCTCAAAATATTCTTCTGAGAAGTTGTATGTTACATTAGCAATCAGGATTTTCTTTTTATTAAAAATATTTTTCTTTTTTGAAATTATATTGTTTCTTTTTCCCTTATTTTCAATGGTCCTCCTCATCACTATCTAGATCTTTATTAGGGAATTGAGCAGCATAATGCCTAATCTTTCCACAAATAAAACACATAAAGGGTAATTTCCCTTTATATTTTCTTGACCCTCTCCTTAGTTTGCTCACAAAAATAGATTTAGTGTCATCCAGTTTCTCTGAGTTAGAGTTAACATCGTCTTAAAGGTGGTTTCCTTGCCAATAGGATTATCACTACTAATTTTCATTTCATAGGTAGTAAAAATGTCATGAAATGCATCCAAGGTGACTTTGTTTATATCTCTTTCTTCTATAGTTGAGAGATTAGAGTCATATTTAAATGTTAGTGACCTTAACACCTTTTTTAGCAATAGTTGTTTCTTCTAATTCTTCACCGAGACCTCGAATTGAATTCACAATCTCCTTAAACCTTCAAAAATAATCAACAATTTCTCTTCCTCTGTCATTTTTAATTTTTCAAATCTATCTCTAAAGGTTTGTAACTTATCCTCTTTTAATTTTTCATCACCATCATAAATACCAGAGAGTTTATCCCAAATAGATTTGCATTTTTGTAATACGTGATTTTGACAAGCACATCTTTTGTCAGACCACAACAAATAGCATTTGTAGCCCTAGCATCACACTCATAAGCCTTTTTTCATCTAGTGTAGAGGATGGTGCAATGAAAGTATATGAATTTTCAATTGCAGACCAAACCTCATAACCTAGAGAGGTTATATGACACTTCATTCTAAATTTCAAGAAAGCATAGCTAGTACCATCAAACAATGGTTCTCTGGAAGTAGAGATATCCTCCTGATTTACCATGGCAAGTACTCCACTGCCAAGAATCCCTTAAGTTGGTTAGACTTATGGAAATTGAATGACTATGATACCACTTGTTGGAGTACCAGGAACACTAAGGGGGTGGGGTGAATCAGTGTTCCAAGATTTAATTTAAAATCAAGATTTTTAAAACAACTTAACTGACAGGTTATTTAACATCAAATGTTGCTATCCATAAACATTATAGTCATTATGAATCATATCAGCATAAATATCACAATACTCACAAAGGTATTATAACACAATATTTTTCATGAGTGGAAAATACTCATAGGGATGAAAACCCAGTTGTAAACTACCTCACTAGCTTAATCAAACTATTTACTGATTACAGAGCCATACCGACTGAATTATCTCACTGATAAATGAATGTGCCTCACTTGAAAATAAGAAAGCCTCACTGGCATTCAAGAGTGCCTCATTGGGAAACAATATTACAATATTGAAATCAAATAGACAAAGTAAGATCTATGTTCCAATATGAATCACTTTCCTAAATATTTCATTCGCCTTGAGATTCAGAAAATCAAGTAATCACAAAATGTATACAGCATAATAGCTTAGAATATAATGAAGTATACATTTTATGCTTACATATTAATACTAGATGTAAGTAATATTGTATAATGCTTGACAAAATGATAAACCCTCAGAATCAAAATATAGGTCTATGCAAGATATATCCAGTATGTCATAGAAATAACCCTCGATGAATAAATCTAAATTTAGACAATAAAAACCCTTTCTGTAAATAATTTTCTTCAATATTATGCATTCATCTTATTTGAAAACCCGAACTACTTTCAAATCAAAAAAAGCCCTTTTAGAAATGATCACACAAAACCGTATTTCCAACAAAATTCAATAATTGAAACCATAACTAACAAAACATAGCATTTGGACAAGAAATTACAACTCCCCATCGTATCTTAAACCATTGAACCAAATATTCAACAAAATCTATATAAGAAATCAATTCAAAACTATCACTGCCCTGTAGTAACCAAACAAACCAATAGTAAACTAGAGTAAAGGAAAGATGTTACCCAAAAAACCAGATATCATCTGAAGAATTAGAATCAACACCTTGCAACTTCCTTCTAAAAGAATCCATAGAATCTATCATGCAACTGTCTTAGTCAAAAGTGTATCTCCAGTAAGTGTTATTGGATTCACAAGAAACCCATGTGCCCTAGCATGCCACAGCAAGGGTTTGAGCCATGTTAAGCACAAACCAATGATAAATTTAATGATGTCAAACTCAACACAATACAAATGCCTTGATAATGAAATCTTTGATGAAACCAAATAATGTTGTCTTTGATGTCCTAAAGGCGTTGATAAAACTATGATGCATATGCCTTCGAAGCTAAGTGTTAGCCTTTGAAACAAAAAATCAACATCGTAAATGATTTAAGAATAATGTTTCATCAAAAAAACTCAATATAAATGAGTCAAACAATATGCATCGACCAAATACTCTATGAGTATTGTGCCCAAGGTCAATGGTAAATATCATTACCATAATTAAACTTGTCTATGCCATGATTTGTAGGATTATACTAAACCAGATTTTACTGTTAAAGTCAAGGTCATTACAACATTACTTTCATAAACTTGATATTGATCAAATGATTGTCCTTGTATAGCTCACATTATCATTTGATACTTATCAACCTTTCATCCAATTTATCATTAATAACTTATATATTTTGTTTGTGATAAGGCCTTAATATCTTATCAACTAAATCGGTGATAAGATATAAATTCTTATTAGAGCTAAATACATATAAGGGATTAATATCTATTGTAAGACAAGATACATAATGTATCAAATAACAATAATGAATATCGAGTATGCATGAAACAAGGATATAATATATAAACCATAATAGATTGTATGACAGGAAAGGTGTGTAAAAGTGATTGTCCAATCTATATACATGTCCCATTCTATTCACTAAAGTATACCATATATCAAAGGTGTATCGATGTGTTATAAATTTGTCCAAATGTATCAAGCAAGACCATCATCTTGACATCATGTATTGGTTTGTAACCAATATACAATGTAATAAATTAAATACACAAAACTATCAACCTATTATGCCAAATGAATAAAACTATCAACTTGTTGTTCCAACAACTTGAAATGAACAATAGCATCAATGTGTCAATAACCAATAGCATCAATGTATCAATAGAATAAATTTGTATGTTTGAACTTATATACAACCAAATTCCAATATATCTAGTGTATCAATTTACAACAATGTACCAAAAACCTGATATTATCACAACCTGCTAATCATAACCTTATGTATGCCAAAGTGTCTTTTGGCAGCAAGGACAACAATCTATGCAAGAGAACATACAATGTACCCATCAAAAGATATTATCACAACCTGTTAATCATAACCTTATGTATGCCAAAGTATCTTTTGGCAGCAAGGACAACAAGTATTCAAAATCCATATGCAAGAGAACAGACAATGTACCCATCAAAAGATGACATGAGATATACCTTAGGAAAACCCTCAAGAAGGAAGAATCTAGTCTCTAAAAGAATCCATGCTCTATGTATTATTCAGAAATAAACATTACAATACAAATTTGGAGCCTCCATGACACCAAGCCTCTCAAATGTGTGTTATGTGTCCAAGCTTTTAACAGCACATCCCATGTCAATGTTTCACATATGCACTCTTCAAAAGAAAACTCAAAACTCCAACTGCCCAACCTTAGACAACTACCCATGTGTTTGCTTTTAAAGAAATAAGCTCACTCAAAACCACCAAGTGGTATTACACTGAAAGCATGGTATTACAAACCATTGACCTCACATTTAAAATTAGGTATTGAATTTTTACCTTATTAATATTTTCCTAATATTAAATTAAATGTAAGACCTCACATTAAATATATTTCTCAATGTTACATACAACACATAAATGGGCCCTTAGAATGCTAACTCCTAGTGATCCACGTACATCTAAGTCCCCTAGGTGCACCATACGCATAATAATAAATTAATTATGATAAATATTATGCAAGGTGTACAAAACCTAATGTCTAATAGTATCGGGTTCACCACTTAGTGTGTTGGTTAAGTGGTGGTGTTGTTATTGTCCCCAACCAGGTTCAAATCTCAACTTTATAATAAGAGGATGAGGTCCCCCATTCGTGGTCTCACTAGTTCATAGCTCCAGGTCAAAAGTGTTTTAGGTGGATTCAGAGGGCATGTCATGCCAGCATCGCTAGTTACGTTAAATATTTTACTAGGCACTTATAAAAAAATCCTAATAGTATGAATAATATCAAATGTATGAACATCAAGTAAGGAATTTGGAAGGATAAAATAATGTAGCAATGGAAACCAAAATCAAATCCTCTTTGTCATAATGCATTTTATAGTTAGTGCAACATATCAAAAGGTAAATAAGTAGTATACATGTCTACCTGGAATTCATGAGAATTATACACTAATCATCATCACCATACATTTTTTTCATGAACAAATAAAGAATCAACATGAGATATAACATAATTATGATCACAAAGAATAGCATCATCATCCTTGGACATAAATAAATTGCATTTGTTGTTATTACTAAGTTTAAAAAGTATGATACAACATTATGAAAATAATCGCTTGAGGTGAAAAGAAAGAGGTAGCATGAGGAGAAATAATATAGTTGCTAGAAACCATACAGATTTGTGACTAGCTAAAAAAAGTGGATCTCATTTTGTATCATATAATTCTTAGATGTATCACTATAAGATATGAGCCCTGCCTCATCAATATCTATCATAAAAGGTACATAAAAACATGTTAATCAAAACTACTTAATGTTTAAAAAAATTGCTATTCTCATGAACGCCACTAGCTAGCACTATCATAAAAGAAGAATTGTCATGAAAAAATTACGAACAAGTGGTGTGAGTGTATCTAAAATGAAAGCAAAATTAATAATTGACTCTTTGAAACAAAAGTACACATAGGACATGAACCAATGCCTCCATAGAAAATTAACATCAACTATAAGATAAAAATATATGAAGTCCTCAATGATGGAAGCATAAGATGTAACGTAATTTACAAACGCGTTAGAATTAACAAGATTTGCATGGATAGATGTTAAAGATAAAGGAACGTGATAATTTATGAGAATTTTTTTCACTAGAAGACACAATCCAAGGGTGGGTAGGATAGGGATCAAATAGATAATAACAATTAAAATATAAAATTCAATCAAGATAATATAGTGAACACAAAGGATGATGCATCCAAATCTTAATTAGGTACTAATTTGTAATATAGGAGGGAAAAGCCCTAAAGGAAAAATTAGGGGGTGTAGAGATGTCATATTCACAAAAATGTTAAGAAATAAATGTAACCCTTTACCTAAATATCCTAGATTGAATAATTAAATTATAATTTAATAAGTCTATCTTAGTATACAAATAAATGTGGAGAATTTAAATAAAAATAATGGCACTTTTCTATATATTTGATCTCAATAGTTTCATAGCAAGTAGTATAAAATGATTGGTCATTGCTTCAAAAAACCTACGATGTGCTAAACAAGCTACTCCTAAATCAAAATATCAACCATTGAATGCTTTAGTTTGATTTCACATTGCAAAGATCCAATATGAATATGTACCATAGTTGACCTAGATCCCTCAAAATATTTATGTCGTGCACATGTGATATATTACTGGTTCACCTAGATATATAAACCTATATTGAGTGACTTGAAATGTTGAGTTTACTGAGGGTCGCCTTCTCCTCAATCAAACTCGTAAGTGATCCAACTTAACAATTGTTGAATAATGATCGTATCCCTGACAAATAATTATGTAATATGTCAAATGATCAACTTTCACACAAAAGTATATTACCAAAAAAAAATTATTGAATGAAGAAAATCAAAGTTACATGAGATAATACTACCTAAATATTAGTTGGTTTCTAAAAGATAAATTGAGTTGAAGTGAATCTAAAAGAGATGAAAAAGGAGTCGTATGCAAATTTCACCATTACAAACTTAAATCTCTCTTTTCAATATAAAAACATTTTATACCACACTTTAAATATTATATATAATAAACTTTAAATATTGAAATAAATTATTAAAAGATAGAATAAATTAAGTGAATCATTAGATATATAATTGACTAATATTTTCAACAATGTTTTTAATAATATTTAATATTAAAATTCATTTTAAATTATTCAAAATTTCAACACATTTCAAAAATTTATCTTTCCAAATCAAAAGTTATTTTTTAAAATATTAAATAAAAATAAAACATGGACTTCTTTTAAATTGAAAATACTTTTTAAATTATTTAAAATGCTAAGTAACAAGACAAGTAGAAAAAGAAAACTATATTTAAGATTAGTATAAAATAATTTCTTTCTAGATTAAAAATATCTTAAATTATTTAAAATTGTAGAAAAAAAATTATTTTTTCTAAATCAAAAGATGGTTTCATTGTTTTAATGTAAATTTTCTATGTCATTTATATTGTCCTTTTTAACATGTTGTTTGCTTTGTGCAACAACCAATAATTTGTTTGCATAATTAAAATTTAAAAAAATATATGTAGCAAAGGGACCTTGGTCTATTAGTGAAGTTGAAAGGTTCTTAATGAACTCACTAGTGATCAAGTCTTGTTGAGTTCAAGGTTCTAATATCTAAAAGGGAATGAGAAAGAAGCCACACATATTTGTGTTGATTCTTTTATATCTTCACATAATTGAAGACAACTTTTTTTTTTTTTTTAAAGTGACATAACTTATATCTACATAGTTTATGATAACAATAAGATGGACTATTATAGAGTAAATAATGGACCATAAAAATAGATTGAAAAAAGAAACTAAATAAAAAAATTAACTTCTAGATACACCTTTAGAATTGACAATTACAAGCAATATTTTTGTTTAAAAAACCCATATGGAAAACTAAAGTTCCGTGAACAATGCTTACCACTGGGTAAAGTCTAATTTTGCAATCCACCTTTTACATTTCTATTTGGACAATGAAAGAGGATGTGTAGGAGAGATCTTGGGTTTCAAGTTTAGTTTAGTGGTCCCACATAGGATCCACTCAGCAGAGAGCTTTATCATTTTGCAATTTTGTTTTGAGTAAAATTGAAATCACAAGTTACTGTGTAAGCCTATATTTTATATTTATCCATGTAAATAATGTAAGCTCTCATTAAGGTGGAGCACAAGTAAAAATAGAAATTCATCAAGAAAACTAGAATTGTTTGTTTTCAACAAGGTCATTATTGCTATATAGAAACTATGCATTGGGTTATATTCATGAATGGACAAGGAATGACCTAACCACTTACATAGTTGAAGTTCCTAACTTAAGAGACAATATATTTAAATCCTGATTTGATTGTCATAAATGAATCATGTAAATAAGCTCACAATACATATAAGTAAGTTATAAAGATATTAAAGTATCTTAAATCTCCTAAAATGAAAATTATGCATACATACATATGTGTGTAATTACTTAATATATAAATAGATTTGTCTATCACAATTTGATTTAACATTTTATTGAGAGTTGTGAAGCCCTTTCAACATGTAACTAATTTGGAACTAATTTGTTATTGTTTCATTTTTATGTTAGATAAAACATTTACTAACTTGATTTTAGATTGTTTTCAAATGTTTAAATTGTTCTAGACGGGATAGGGACTGAACCCAACATTAATTAAAATGGTTTAATTATTCTTTAGGTTGCATATTAATTAATTTATTATCATTATTGGATAATATTTCAATAATAAGGCCCATGTAATATTGAAATTTAGAACAACAATATTTTTTTTTCCATTTTAATAATGTATATGTAATAATTAAGAATTTCAAGGTATATAAATTTTGTAAAGTTTCTCATCATATACCCAACATAAGATGAGCAACTCACATGTCATTGCCTTATATATAGGGATCCATGGTCTATGTCCTTTGGAAAAGACTAACATGAATGCAATTGATGAATGACTTAACTAAATGCAATAGATTGTTTAAAATGAAGAACACAATAATAAACAATAAAAAATTATAGATTAAACTATAAACACATAAAATAAAGAAAAGGTTTGTATGTATGTATGTATGTATGTATGTATGTATGTATGGAAAGATATATAGAGAAAGATGTTGCATTCAAGAGCAGGCAACTCCATTAACCATCTTTACACTATCCTTTGGAATGGTGAAATGTGGAATGGTGAAATGTGGAAACAAACAAGTAGATGGCTTCTTTACACATGTTTTGTGCAAAGCAAGCTAAATGTAAACCATTATTTTTAAGTGTGTCATCCATCTATAAAGCCAAGTAGCATGTAGTATAGATATACCAAATGGAAATTATATGACTACATTTTGGATCATGACTTCTCAACAAGGAAATTTCCATTCGAATTTGAATCTTGATATATAGAGTTATCTTGATATCTAATGTTCATGCAAGTTGAAGGTGATTCAGAGATGCAAAAATGGTGATGCAATTTTAATCCAGTTGGGAGAAGTGAGTATGACTACCTCATTGCTAACAAAGATAAACTCATTCCTATGGTGGTAGGGGTCACTTAGTAGTCTAATAAAAGTTGGGGAGTGCTAAAACTTGAAATCTCTTTAATATCCATGTGCCGCCATGTGCCTTTCACTTAGCCTCACACTAACTCACTAAATGTCTCTACCACGATGTTGTGTATTTGCTCTAAGACATTTGGAACATGTTACAAAAGTTAACTTTATTTCTATATATGGCATGCATACTACCAAGTACCAACCTTTGGCATCTGCCAATTTGGAGGAGAAATTTTGCCTTTAAATTCAAGCGTTAATTTCTATCTCACAAAATTTTATGCTCATGTGTACCTTCTAAATTCCCTCAGCTCAGAATTTGACTCAAAACATGATTATCTCAAAATAAGGTTTTGAAATTCTGGTTTTGTGTATTCGGAAGATAGTTTGGACCATTTGGTTGACCTTGAAGATGACTGAGACAATCCATCTTCTGCGTTTGGTTGCAGTTGAGAAGAATCTAGGGCTTTTACTTGAGTTGGTCTCCCTTTTGTCTATTAGCTATAGAGTGCTCTACTGAGTTACTGATCCTCTTTGATCAATCTAGTAATGAGCAATTCCGCATAAGAATAAGCTAATAAAAAGCCACATTACTTTGTTTGTGAATCCCAAATGATGATATAATCATCATATTGAATGGTACATGCATAAGACGGCACAAATATTAAAGCATAGGCAACTCAGTCCCTTGGATATCTATTGTTGCAGTCATTTTCGCATTCATTGAGAAGATTACAAGATCGTCATCGTTGCTCGTTTGTAGAAACCCTAATATACTTTCGTTCCAATTTCAAAATAGGTTTTCAAACAATTTTGCCCTGAGAATATATAAACCCTAGATTACTTACATATAAGGGAGTAGAATTTGGTGTTGGAGTTAGAGGTGAGAGAATAACCGAGTGTGAAAGGATACCATTTCTCAGGGTCTAGCGTCATGTTCGGCTCCTTCGGAGTATTCGCCATTCTTTACAGTTCACTCGTTCACCTCAAACTCCCTAGTCCATAGCCATAGAACTTCCTTAATACTTTTTCCTCAAACTTCCTATTCCATGGCCATAGAAATTCAGAAGAAGAAATTATTTTAGATCCACGAGGCTATAAATGGAAATGAATTTCTGAACATAAGTGATAACAAAAGAAATGAATTCAAACATAACAAAAGAAAATTGAATAGTAGTTCGGAAGACCCAAAACCCAGAAGATGAATTTAAATTCCACCTATTGGGTGGGAAGATAGTGCCGCCAATTTTGGTGCCTAAACCGGATTTTGATCTCCGAAACCCGAATTAGCATCCCAAACGGCGGATTTGGCAAAAAAGTGGAAGTTCCGCACCCAATTCCGCCCCAATTCCTTTAACCAAACGAGGTCTAACAAAATTTACAGAAATATAGAGAGGATGTATCTGAATGTACAAAAAATCAAGGCCAACCTTAGGCATCACACAGTGAGAAGAGCATGGTGCCTTCAGCATATGAGAATTCATGGCAACAGTGAGAAATCAAATTCAAGGGTAATTAGTACAATGATCGTCATTAATGGGTGGTTTGAAGCTCCAATACAAGATGGAACAAATTTGGAAAAGAGGACAAATCACATGGCGTATGTTGTGTGTACGGATCGTAAGTGGAGTTGGATGTTAACGGAGCAAAGTGGGGCTCTTTTCACAGGAATGTTTGAAGATGGTCGTCCGAGATTAGTGGTTACCAGTTTACGGTCCTGTGATGAATGTAGAAAGGAATTCGCTTCATGGAAGTCTCTGCTCGCCCACATGAAATACAACCATTTAGGCAATCCTGTACAAATCTTGGAGCAGGAGAAGTAGAGCCCTATTTCATAGATCCAACTACGACCAGCGGCGAAGGGAAAGCATTCCAAGCAAGTGAAATGCCCAGATGACTGTCATTCCCAATAGAATGAAGAGGAAGACATGGCTACTTGGTAATACTTGCCATAGCAGGGAAAAGCAACTCATTAGAGAAACCCACAGAGGTAATTCAAGAAAAAAACAAGTTCAGTGATAAGATTGATGGAATTGGTGAAATTCAAGGGAAACCAAAATTCAATGCTAAGATCAAGATGAAATTGGTGCAATTCAAGGGACAACCAAATTCAGTGATAAGATTGATGGAATTGGTAAGAAGTGTAACTGTAGGACTTGTTAGAGATTTTTTGCTTCATTTCAGGCTCTAGGAGGGCACAGAGCAAGCAACCACCAATACAACTGGTCTACCCCTTCTAGAATTGCAAACGAAAGCAGCTGCTCAGAAAAGAAAATTAGGACTAGGGATGAGCCTGAAGATCTAGAGGCCTACTCTGTGCTTCTCCTTGAGAAGGAAAAATGAGACCAAGAAGTTACAAACAATTAATCTTTTGAAAAGGGAAGAAGGATTCGTGAATGCTCGATCTCTGAAGGATTTTAAATAAAAATCTTAATTGCAAAAGATTTGATTCGATTGCCTCGAGGAAGTCTGATTTTATTCGATATCATAAAGGAAATCAGGAAATCTGATTTGATTTGATTTGATTAGGAGATTTGTTTTCTAAGAGAAGTTTACCACCCCACCTTGTTTTCTAACAAAGTATACTGGTCAGCAAGAGAGGTTTACCACTGGAGGTTTACCACTGGCGTCAGACAGGTTTTCGTGAAAAGCTCCCGCAATATACCCTATCGGCTAATAACTTCATAATGGCGTGGTATTTGCAGGGTCACTAAGCACCAACAAAAGTAAATGCAAGTGATGATAGAGGTGAAAAAATTGAAGACCTGAATCAAAGCTTACTTATTACAATCACCCATGAAAGAAAACAAATCGACGAGTTGAAAAATATGTTGCAAATGAGTGATGACGCCTGTAAGGAATTGCTTGTAAAATAAATAAAGACAAAAGTCAGTGGGATTCTTGTGAGGAAGGCATGAAAAATATAGTTGAAGAGTTAAAGAATGAAATTATTCATACAAGAATGTTGAGTAAGAAGCATGAAAAATTATGTACACAATTGGCACAAGAAAAAAATAGCTAGAAAATAAGTTAAATGAATGTTGTGATGAGATTGATAAATTACAATCTCTCGAAAATGAGCTTATATTGGGAAAATTTTACTCAATTGGCACAAGAAAAAGACAACTTGGAAAATAAGTTGAAAGAATGCAATGATGAGATTAAAGAGTTACAATCTCTCAAAAATGAACTTATTCAAAAAGACCACCTGGAAAATAAGTTGAAAGAATGCAATGATGAGATTAAAGAATTACAATCTCTCAAAAATGAGCTTAATCAAACAAGAATATTGAGTGAGTCATGAAAATTTATGTACTCATTGACACGAAAAAAAATGAACTGGAAAATAAGTTGAAAGAATGCAATGAAGAGATCAAAGAATTACAATCTCTGAAAAATGAGCTAAATCAAACCAGAATATTGAGTGAGACTTGTGAAAAACTATGTACTCGGTTGGCACAAGAAAAAGATGAGCTGGAAAATCAGTTGAAAGAATGCAATGATGAGATTCAAGGATTACAGTAAGTAAAAATGAGCTCAATCAAACAAGAATATTGTGGGAGAGTCGTGAAAATTTATGCTGTCAATTAGGACAGGAAAAAAATAACTTTGAAAATATGGTGAAGAAATACAATGTTATGATTGAGGAACTACAGGGAAAGATGAATGAAGATAAATTCTCATGAGATGCTTGCAAGTCAGATATGGAAACTGAAATTATAAACCTACAAAATAAGCTTGATTCTGCAATTAATAAAAAAAAGTATTGAACAAGAAACATGAGGAATTGTGCACCAAACATAGAAATGATAAAAATGAAGAAAATGCAATGAAGGGATTAAGAAATTGAAAGAAAAGATGGCCAAGGATCAGAAATTGTGGGATTGTATTAGGGTGAATTTAGAAGGAAAAATTAGAGCATCAAAATGAGATTGATGAAGTTAGAAAATTGAGCAAGAAAGATGAAGAATTGTGCTCAGTTAGTGCAAGACAATTAAAATGGAAAAAGATTTGGAAAAAATAAATGATAGTTCTAAGAAATTGAATGCAAAGAGGACTGAAGATAAGAAGATGTGGGATTCTTGTACGACAAAGTTGGAAGGCAGGGTTGCAGGGCTGCAAAATGCACTTAATGAAACAAAAATGTTGAGCCAAAGACATGTAAGACTCTGTACAAAGCTAAGACAAGAAAAATATGATTTGGAAAACAAGTTGAAATAGTTTGATGATATAAATAAGAAATTACAAAATAAAATTATTGAAGATAGATCCTTTTTGGATGGTTGTAAGGTAGACTTTAAAGGAATAGTTGCAGAGTTGCAAGATGAGCTTAATGAATCAAGAAACTTGTGCCAGAAACATAAAAATTTAAGCACGGAATTAAGACAAGAAAATATTGAGCTGGTAAATAAGTTAAAAGAGTCTAATGATGAGTCTAAAGAATTGAAGGCAAAACTTATTGAAGATGGTTGCTTGTGGAATTTGTCTGAGGCAGAAGGCACAATTGCAGGGCTGCAAAATGAGCTTAATGAAACAAGACTGAAGCATGAAGAATTCTACATTCAACTAAGAGATGAAAAAAAAAATCTACATTCAACTAAGAGACCAAAAAAAAAATTTGGAAGAAAAGTTGAAAGAGTTTGATGATGATAGGTGCTTGTGGGATTCATCTAAAGCAGTTGGAAGCTATAGGTGCAAGGCTACAAAATGAGCTCGATGAAACAAGACCAAATGTGATGAATTTTACATTCATCTAAAAGATTGAGAAAAAACTTAAGGAAGATAAGTTGAAAGAGTTTGAATATAAGAATAAAGAATTGCTTGTAAAAATGACTGAAAATGCATCTTTTTGGAAATACTTGTAAGGCCAATTTAGAAGAAACAATTGCAAAGCTGGAAAATGAGCTTAATGAATCAAGAATTTTGTCCGAGAAGAACCAACAATCTAATGAAATAAGTAAAGAAAAAATTGAATTGAAAAATAAGCCGAAAGAATCAATTAATGAGACTAAAGAATTGAAGGAAAAAATGGCTGAAGATGGGTGTTAGTGGGAGATTTGTAAGAGAGAATTCAAAGACACAATTGCAAAACTAGAGAATGGGGATAAGGAAGCAAGAATGTTGAGCCAGAAACATGAAAATTTGTGGTCTCAACCAAGACAAGAAAAAAATGAGTTTGAAAATAAGGCAAAGCAATGTAACGATATGATTGAGAAAGTACAAGGAAAGATGAATGAAGATGGATCCTAATGGGATGCTTGTGAGGCAGATGTGCAAGGAGAAATTGTAGAGCTACAAGATAACCTTGATTTCACAGTCAATGAAAGAACAGCATTGAAGCAGAGACATGAGGAATTGTGCGACAAACACAGAAATGATAAAAATGAGCTGAGAAAATGCAACAAAGGGGCTAAGAAATTAAAGATGGTTGAGGATCAGAGAGTGTGGGATTCTATTAGGGTGAATTTAGAAGGAAAATTTGCAAAGCTGCAAAATGAGATTGACAGTACCAAGAAATTGAATGCAATGATGACTGAAGATAAGCAGCTGTGGGATTCTTGTAAGAAAAAGTTGGAAGATATGGTTTCAGGGCTACAAGATGACCTTAATGCAACAAGATTTTTGAGCCAAGGACATGAAGAACTATGCATAATGCTAGGGCAGGAAAAAATCATTTGGAAAACAAGCTGAAAGAGTTTAATGATATAAATAAGGAATTACAAAATAAAATGATTGAAGATGGATTTGTGTTTGATGCTTTTAAGGTAGAGTTGAAAGAAAGACTTGCAGAGCTCGATGCAACAAGACTGAAGCTTAAAGAATTTTACATAATCTAAGACATGAAAAAAACCACTTGGAAGAAAAGTTGAAAGGGTTTGCTTATAAGAAAAGGAATTGCAAAACGAGCTTAACAGAACAAAAATTTTGTGCCAGAATCATGAAAAACAGTGTCCTATACTGAGAGAACACAAGAGTGGCTTGCACAAAAAGTTGAAAGGATGTGATGATAGGATCAAAGAATCAAATGCCAAATTGGGCTTGTGGGATGCCTATAAGGAAAATTCAGAAGGCACAGTTGCAGATCTGCTGTATGAAAAAAGGATAATGAGTCAGGAACATGATGATTTGTTCAACCATTTAACAGCTGAAAAATATATGCTAGAACGTCAGTTGAACGAATGCAATGATAGGAACAACAAATTGCATGCAAATACGAATGAATGCAATGATAGGAAAACTTGTAAGGCAGATTTTACCATCTCTGTTAGAATATCTGTCAAAACACGGAATGTTTGCAAACAAAGGTGCAACTGATTAGTAATGAACAGAAAGAATTGAGCCAGAAACTCAAAGAACTGATTACTTTCTTCTAGATAGCCAGTCCAAACGAAGCAAATGCTTATCATCTGGCACTAAAAATGTCATTCTCCCCCCTAATGCATTGCTTAGAATGTCCTTATGGGTGGTGTGGAGGAATAGTATGAACAACCACTTATTCTACCCACTTTGTGAAAATGTAATCATTTTACTTCTCTAGCTTTTGTTGAATATTCTTAATGAACACAAACTTAAACCTATAAAATATCATAGTTAAATTTTATTTTCTGTGAGCTTGTAATATGTACAGAAATATGTATGTTGGAGAGAGAGTTCAGTGTTAAATATAGTCATAATGGTATAAATGGTATTTGAAGTCAATTTAAGTTTCTGTATTATGCTATAACTGTTTACAATGACTATATTAATGGACAGCAAAGCACCACACTGTAAATTTAAAGAGAAGGGAGTGTAATGGTATGCCAAAAAAAATATTGTGCAGTCTGGCCTATGAAAGTATGATGAAACTGATACTGCAACTTCACTCCATCGAAACATTTAGGGATATTAATTTTTCAATAGACAGTCAAAATCAAGAATTTATTTTTAATATAATAAAATGAAGCCATGGATTGTGATCAACATAGATGGAGCATATGTAGCCAATCAACATATTGGTTTAAACATAAGGTTTTACAAGCACTCTTAGCATGCTCACATGTATGCATTTGAATTTATGTTATTGGGCTAAAATGGTTAAAGATAAACTCACAACTAGTGAGGTTCAGATGAATTCATGCGGTGTGTGTCATGGGACATGAGAGGAGTGGTGGATGCAACGGTTATAAAATAATACAGCTAATGGTGGTAGCAACATAGGCCACTTAGATTGACTATTCCCGAGTGGGTGATAATACAAGGGAGGATTTGGGATCTAGTTGTAGAGGTTTGAGATAAAAGATTGGATAGGTGGGGTGTCTAAGGTACTGCTAGTGGTCAGAGGAGAATGAGGTGGCTAATAAGGCTCAATTAGGTAGATCTATTTTAGTGTCTATGGCACCACCTCCACCTAGAGGATCATGCTCAAATATAGGGTCATAAGAGGAAAGTGCTAGCAAGAGCTCATGGGTGTAGATATATGTTGATGTAGCATGATGTATAAACATGCTATATATATTTGATTGTACAATGTATCAGTATGCTCTAAGAAGCTTTGGTGTACTCTAGAGGCCTTTTTGATGATATATATAATATGATAAATGCACCATCTACAGATTGTTGAGGATGCTCCAATGGGATCCAAAAAAAATAAACAGGCGTTACATCCTGAATATATGTTGCTTTCATAGAGAAGAGGTTGCATTGAAAGGTAAACCTCTCCTATGTCAATTGTGAATCATGTCTGAAGGCTCATGATCAAGATTATTCTGAGTCCTCAGAATTGCCGCACACAGCCCCAGTAGAAGAAAGAATGTATAATCAGTTCCCCTGCCCTATCAGTGCCAAATCAATCTTCCGTGTACAACCTCACCACTAAGCTCCTATAACCATTGGGGATTTGGGCTGATTTCTGGACATGTGCATGAGAAGTACAGTTCTGAAAGAGACTACAGTTCACCAGTTCATTCAGGTTCAACCTCCCAATTCTGGGGGACAGCCACACTTTGGGCAATCTCCTCCCATGTCATATAATGGAATTGATACTTTTCACTATGATGGAAAACTCGCAGAGTACTTGGCGAGTTTTTAAAAAGTCATGAGTTTTTTTGTTCTGCAAGTTTTTCCCCTTCGCAATTTTGTGGCAAAAACTTGGCTTCGTTAAAAAATGGCAAAGACACATTAAAAATTAATCTAAAAAAAGGCACCCTTTCTATCGTTGGGCTTTTCTCACATTTAACACCTTGTGCAACCTATCATTGCTGCCCCTCAAACCCATTAGGGTCTCCACTCCCTAACCCCGACTAGTTAGTAGGATCTCTTGTCATATAAGAAATTTGATTACAGTGAGGGGGTCTAATAGTGGAGACTAAAATTGAGAATTTGGAGAATAATTTTATCACCATCATAATATCATTGAACAATGATGAAATATCATACTATTAGTATCTAAGATTCAAATGAGATTATAACCTCTCCCAAAGTTTTAACTAGAATAGGGAAGAGGAAGAAGTAAAAAATTGTAATATGCAATTTATGAATTATGCTGAATCATGATGATGTTCAACGCCAATCATCATAAATCCATAATAGTTGTCAGTTAACTATCATGTGATTTTGTATTCAATTTGCATTCAAATCAATCAAATTAATAGAAAACATTTTTCTAATCGTTCAGACTCATGAATACATTTTGTCATTGAATATTGCAAAAACAATGTGTTTCTAATGAAATTTAAGCAGTTCTGTTGTCGAGTTTTTGGTGAGTTTTTGCCAAATAGCATTTTTTGGGCTTCCCGAGTTTTTGCCAAGTCCGACTTTTCCAAGTATGCTTATTCATAATAGACAAATGTGCTCAGGTCCTTCATCATTTATAGTACTCTCCTTGATCATCAGGTGTTAGCTCTATTTCTGTACAGATATCATTAATGACCTCTTCACAGAGCCATTTTTCTGTACTGTCCTTGGTAAGATTAAAATTGACAAAGATTAAAGCCTTTCATAACAGATTGAGGTAATGGCAGAGCTAGCAATTTGGGTTGTCGATATAACTTGATTACAGAGAGCATTTCCTACCAATATTGGCATTGACTCAAATGACTACCCCATGGATTGACTGACCAGAAACAACTATTGTTCTTTATTTTGTAATACACATGGACCTATGATATCACATTTTTCAATTTTTTATGTGTATTTTCCAAATTTCTGCTTCACAAAAGTAATAATGTT
>MU226895.1:1367041-1384373 GCA_018584345.1 Thuja plicata
ATGATATCACATTTTTCAATTTTTTATGTGTATTTTCCAAATTTCTGCTTCACAAAAGTAATAATGTTCTCTCGCACGCAACTATTTTTACCTTAAAATATTCATGATCAAATTTCATGAACTGTTAAATACACATATTTTGCTGCAGCTATGAACATACAAATCCAAGGTTTGAAAATCTTAAAATCAACCTATGTAAGAAACCAATACTAAACCAAAACCCTAACCCTTGCAAACTCAGTTTCTCCAACTATGTTGTACTCTGTATCCAGCTTAATGACATAAAATCCCTCTTATTGAAGTTATCATACCAAACCACAGAACTCAAGTGAACTCAATTTTTGAGCCTTTAAAGCTGAAATTCAAGTGCTGGTCATCAATATTGTGATCATAAGACAAATCACAACAATCCCCTAGAGGTGCTGATATCAGAGAACTACTTGAGGTTGAATAAGAAAAAAGAGTTCTCAATGTATTATTTGAAGTTTTAAACACGTTAATTGAACATGCAGGGGCTTCATGTAATTAGATCCAATCACCATGTCTTGGTCCCTATTCTTTGTACTTAATAGTAGAATTGACTCTTTCAATCTAGAAAGTGTATGAGATCCAGTTCTCAAAATGTTATTAAATAATAAATGAATTGTGAAGGCCTAAGCTCCAAGTCTTAGTCTCTATCTTTGGCATTTATTTCTGGCGTTGGAAACATTCAAGCTAGACTGTATAGGTCACCTGACATACACCATACACCAGTGTTGAGGAGTCGGGCTTCACCTATTATTTTTAATGTTAGTTTTACTAAGTATTTTACTTTCAACAGAAAAAATCTTTAGGCTGAAACTTTTCAAAAAGATAACCTACTCAACAGGCATTAATAAAAGTAGCACTACCCAAACAATGAGTTGGAAATTAAGGCAATATGTTAAACATGCAAGTTTCAGACATTTATTTTAAAAGACAATCTTGTAAACTAAGATGCCATATGATTTCACATGGCCTAACCAAAAGATTGCCAAAGCCAAAAGCTTAATGAAAACACAGATTTTACAAATTAAGTATCCAAAAAAACAAGAAAAGGGAACAAATGCCTTGAAGGAATACATAGTCCAAATGTATTTTAAGACTATTTCCACAAGTTTTCATATTTGAAGCACATATCTGAAGATTAATGAATTTAATCCACTTATTTTTAAGTAAGCAGATTAAACATAGTGATATCCACATATATCCTATAAATATGAAAACCTAAACAGACTGCCAACTATTACATGATGGATTAGATTCACATGACAGTGAGCTAATATTGAAAATCCATAAAAATGAGTAAACCACGAACTTCCCCAGGTCCATATAAATAGTAGCAGCAGTCTTAATTTTTATTTAAAAATAAACCATACGTTTCTGCCAACTATTTTAGACATACTTAAGTTATTACCAGCATTCTTCTGCAGGAAAGATAAATTAAAAAGTAGAAGCTACAAAATAAGAAAATTGAATCTACTTGTAACAATAAATAATTTTGCTTTATCCCTCAAAGACGAGGAAATATCATTTAACAATTTCAATAAATTTCAATTACTGATTTAGTATTTTTTAAAATACACTAGAAAGAGAGCAAATGCTTTGAAAGATTGCATAGTCCAAACATTTTTTGAGATTATTTCACAAGTTTTCGAATTTGAAGTATAAATCTGAAAATCACTGTATTTAATCTACTTATTTTAAGATACATTGATTGAACACTGATAAGTCATGAACACTGATAAGTCATATATATGTGTGTGTGTGTGTGTGTGTGAAAACCTAAACAAGTGCACACTGATACATGTAAGACTATATTCACACAATGACGGTGTGATGTCCCCTTCCTAATTTGCCCTAAAATCAAAATTGCAACGAATTAGGGTTAGAGTTACATCTTCCAATTAAACATCTCTGTAATAATGCACCTCAAGGCCTGAACCCTGCAATCATAAACAGTATATACACATATACATACATATCCAATTAGGGTTAGGCAAACCACATCATATTCATAGATTGTCAATAACACTACACAAACATATTAGGATTTGGAGGAAGAGACATACAGGGTCCACCCGAAGCCATTTTTACACCAAGTCCTCTACCACAGTCCTCTCACTTGGCTGCTTCTACCTGCTTTCTCCTATCATGTCCCATGTTTTTACACCACAGTCCTCTCACTTGGCTGCTTCTACCTGCTTTCTCCTATCATGTCCCATCTCCCTACAGACGGCTGCCATCTTGTGGAATCGGACAGGGGTTGTAAGGGGTTACTTGACTCTGTAAGTGCCTTCTTTGTCCTAGGCCACAACGGTCCTACTAGGACAGCCTTCTTACAAGCCCCTCACCACCCTTCTCTGACACCTCAGGCCCTTCCTTTCAAGATGGGATTCAGACAGTCAAACATTTCTCATATATTTGTCATCATAGGCAACATACTCATCGGCATTGATATTGATATATGACAATCAACATAGACTTAAGCATTACTCACTATATATATATATATATACAACATATGTTGATCATGATAGACAATAATAATAGATATACCAATAAATATGAATTCGATGACAGGGTCTGAGATGTACTGAGTTCTTGCTGGATAATGTACTGCTGTATGGTTTCCTTGTTGAATGCAATATCACCTTTATAAGTTAAATCAGAAGTCTATTCAATTGCTTCTCTCAGATCGTTGTTTTCTTCTGCCATTTTGTCAATGCTGTTTGCTGTGTATATATTTTATGCTGTTGATTGTCCAAGGGTTGGATCTGCATTCCTTTTGTGTTCTGCCTCAGAATTTGTTTATCGTTTTTTTTGCTGGATGATCCCTGTCTCCCTCGTAGTCTTCCTTATGTAGCTTCTATTATCTTGAAGGTGTGCATCCCTTTAGGAAGGTTGTCCCTTGTGAGGGGACGTGACTGCTTGTCATTCCTTTAGTTGATTGCTAAAAATTAGTTGTTTTAATCGCACCCCTTGGTTATTTCTTAGTTTATGTTAATTACTGTAAGACACATCCTTGATTAAGATTGCTATTCCTCAATGAATAAGGATCACTGGAAGATGATTACTGCAGGATAATGATTGCTGTCCCTTGCAGGATTTAATCGTAACCTTTTCTTTAATTGTCGTTTGTCATGACTGGAATGTCGCTTCTTCCTTGTATCCATCATCGCCCCTTCTAATAGGATCGCAGCTTATACTGTACTGCTGTGTTCTAATTGTGTTCATTAGGAAATCGTCACTGTGCATGATTGCTGACGTGCTACTGCCTGATTGTGTTGGTTTGAAGTAGAAAATTTACTGACCACAGTAATATGTTCATTAATTTATTATTAATATATTTTATCTGATGACATGGTCGGCACATGACAGACAGTGAGCTAATACTGATTATCATTAAAATCAAGCAAACCACAATTGTTTTTTTGAGTGCATAAAAATAAAAAGTTCTAAATAGTGGCAGCAGTTTTACTTTTCATTTGTAATTATGTCCATGAATTAATTCAAGGAAATGGAGATTGTTTACACTTATTTGATGTTGAACATAATGCCAGAAGTTTTTGTGAAGTCACATACTAATGTAGGAGCCTGTTACAATAAACCATACATTTTTTACTACTGCATTAAGCGTACTTTAGCTATTACCAGCATTCTTCTGTAGGAAAGACAAACAAAATGTAGAAGCTACAAACTAAGATAATTGAAACCACTTGCACCAACAAATAATTTTGCTTTATCATTTACAAACAAGGAAATATCATTTTATGTTTTAATTAAAATATTACCAAAGGCAAATGTAGTACAATCTTTCTTATGCCTAATCAGGAAAATGGGTCTCACTTACCAAAAAAGTATTTTCTCTCCTAAAATCTAAATTTAAGGAAATACAATTGCATCAAGTGCAGGCCATCTGTCCAACATGAGACATAAAACACACCATGAAATTTCAAAACATTTAAGGAGATTTTGTACTGATAATATCATCAAAGGTGTGTGTAGCTCGCAAAGTATACAGCTATATACGAAACTATGCCAGGCTAATGCAAGTTGGGGAATAAATATAACAGTAACAGCATGCAAAAGTCATGAGTGGATTCAACTCCCAAGCATAAGAAATAAACAACACAAGGCATTAGCTTTCCCATCACCAAGACCAGACCAACTACATCAAATAGTAAAAGCATAAGCAAATAAACAATACAAGGCATTAGCTTTCCCATCCCCAGGACCAGACCAACTGCATCAAATAGTAAATTTTGTTAGCCCTTCCAGTCCAAGAGATAATTTAATTCCTTTTATAACAAATAAATTCTCCTGTTCTATTTACAGACAACAATTCGAAACAATTAAGCAGTTACAAAAAAATCAACAAAGTAACAAAAAGACCTCAATAAGAAGCCAATGAAAATGGGATATTTTCTTCAAATCAATCAGCGTCCATAAGGACTTACAATATATATGGTAAAAATTTCCAAATGAATAAAGGGATGCTGAGATGCAAAAGCACGCCCCAATTTCAACTTATAGATTTACAAATAAAATTTCAATAGCCACTAATGCGCTTAAATATCAATTGGCCATCCATATAAACAAATGCAAGACTCCAAATCACTATAAGAAAAATTCAACATGTCCACTAGTTTCCTTGCAAATCAACGCAGCTCTATTTGCTAATACTTTACTCTGAGCTATGATATGACTAGTAGAACTGTGCTCTGGAGAAGGCTTATATTGATAGATATTATCTGTCCCAAGCATTTCTAGAGCTTGTCCTGCAGGTATAACATTTTCCAACCAGAACTCTCTGAGTGGTTCAAAAATCAAAGCCCAATAGTCGCGGTCTCTCTGTACCCTAAAAATTGTGCTTGCAGTGGGAGTCCAACAGTATAAATCCACCCAATTTCTATCAAGTATCTCCATTAAACCTTGTACTTGTGGCATATAGTAGTAGGGTGCTGAAGCCCAAGGTAACCCAAGCTCAGGCTTCCCTCTATTGAATGGGCATTTGACCTCTAGGATTCCACCTGAATCTTCAACAACACCAGAAAGGCATCTTGTAATCAGGCCATCAGGAGATGCCCCCAACCAATGGAGCTCTTCATTGTCCTCGTGATATATCTGAAACCCCAATTGCTCCACAGCATTCCCTGTAATGTCTTTATACCTTTCTACAGCCGTGCCTTCTTTATGAGATCCCCACAACATAGCTTTGTTAGAAACAAAACTCTCCTTTCTAAATACCTTTTCCTCCCACAAATCAACTCGTCTGTTACCCCAAAAACCAAGGGCGGTACTAAATGCACTAGCAGTCAGCCTATGTCTTCTCAAGGCAAACCATTCTTCCGAACCCTGACTGATATCTAGTGGGCTTGATTCAGACACATCTGGTCCTGGAAGTGGTATGGCATGGGAGCAATATCCACGACTTTGATGAGGTTGGATCTGGAAACTCTTACAATCATTAACTCCTTTCTTACTGCTTAGCTTCCGAGAAAATGCTGTAAGCCATAAACTTTGTTGTCTGTTACCAAACAAATTTGTTGCTCCGGCAGATTTTTTTGAAATAACTGTAGCGTGTAAGATACCATTACAAAAGTTGTCTGCATAAAATCCAACAGAACTATCCATATTAAGAACAACCCACAGAAAAAGAGATTATTTAAGGTAGTCCTAAACTCAGTAAGAAACTTCCCAGCAGTTTTGAACAAACAAGATTCTAGAGTAGGCTTTCTAACAAAACTTGGTCTGGCATATAGGATAAAAACAGTAGCTCCCACATAGGAAAACATGGGGAAAACCACAATGAGACATGGAAACTCTCCAGAAGCTGACACACCTCAGATTGTGCTTTGATGGTCAACTATGGAAAAGCTGGAGGTGTAGTATACAATTCAAAAGGTCAAACCATCTATTGGTTTATTAGATGCCTTTGAATATTGCCTCAAACCAATTCTGGGATTCATTGTTAATAAGAAAGATCATAATATGCTCTAAAGGCCTCAATTCAGCACATTTGTATGAAACAGATTCAAATATTATCATAAACATTTTCATTGGTAGTTATACAAATGAATTATATGATTAGAAAAAAATTAAATTCTGAAGAATAATCCATCTCTTGCCTCTAGATTGAAGTGGACATCTCATCACCATGTTTGTCAGACTGCCAATAAAGTGGTCAATCGATTAAATAATCTGATCAGCATACACAGTGGTAAGGATCTAAAGTTCTAAAACTTCATCAACTTATCAAGATGTGGGCTCTGCATTTTTGCAACAGCCAAGGGGTCTTGGAGATGTTTAAGTGTAATTGAGAAGTCTAGGGAGAAGTGGAATTGATGCTTCAGTGTTTGGGCATCAAACCAAGTAACATGTCCTTGAAAGTCTTTAAAAGGCAATGAACCTCTACAGACTATATTTATTTTATTTACTTAAGAGTTATTTTACTTTACATCTAGGTAAGAAGTATTTTAGTTTATTTACATTGTTTATTTGATTTTTAATTGAAGAGTTATTTCTATATGGTTAAGAGTTACATTTTAGTAAAGAGTTATTTTATTTACTTCAGAGTTATTTTTATTTACTTTAAGAGTTATTTTATTTTACTTTAGAGAATTATTTTATTTATTTTTAGTATTTACTTAAGACTTGTTTTATTTTACTTTATTTACTTAAAAGTTATTTTACAGTTCAGTTTTAGTTTTTTTTAAATATATGTTGGCTGTGTTTTTTTTGTTTACATAGTCACAATACCTTGCTGCCCTGTAGAACGCTACTCTCGGAACAATTAAGGACTTCTAGGACTGCTTTATGCATTTCTGCTTCAAAATCACTCGATTAGTGAGGACTTGATTAGGACAATTGAGATTCGTGCTGATAACGAAAGAAGTGAAATATCCATACTATTTATGGATCAAATTGGTACTAGAACATCGTTTTCATGTTCTTTCTTGATGCAGCTCATGAGGGGTGTTTGCAGCTTTCGACTTCGCAATCCGTGACCCTCACTAAATCAGCTAGTGCAAAAGGAGAAGGTTTCTTGGCTCCTTTGCAACAAGACATATCTGCAATAAGGTTGAAAATAGTAATGCAAATCAAAGGCATGAGACTTTATTGAAGAATGTGGAAGACTTTCCAATAGTAAAAAGAGATTCAGTAAATTGGAAGAGAGCGTTGCTAACATCACTCTATAAATGGGAAAGCTTAAAGAATGGAGAAACTATTAGATGTTCTCATGGGAATACTTAGAGTGACTGTATTGATGCCAAAAAATGGAAAAGTTAAAAACTAAAGAGCCTGAGACGAAGCAGCCCTTTGCCTCCCAATTCAAAATTGGAGACCAAAATAGAGATTTGTCCATCTTGTAGTTAGCATAAAATGTGTTTGTAACATTTCGCTAATTTATTTGTATCCACCTCTGTATTATTTACTTGTTGGCCTTTAGGTAATTGTTAGAAGTCAGTTGTTAAGTTGTTAATAGTTGTCAATTGTTGTGTTCTACCTCACACTCGTTGAGCATTCTAAAAAGGCTTCTTGTAGTGAAGGATAGGTTTCTGATCCTTGGCTGATTATCCTAGCCTACTTTTATGTAAGTTCATTTGAATAAAGGCATACTTCTATTGCTCTATCGAGTATGCATTGTTATTTAAATTTTGTATTCATTTATGCTAGTAATAGTCTTGTTAGGAAAAGGAGTAAACACTGGCATCATTACCTTAAAAGAAATCAGGTCCAGTTTAAGAATTAATGTCATTAGATCACCAACAAAGATGGGAAAAGGCCACAATGTCATTAGAGCCAGGACCAACATTCAAAGATAGAAGCTGTCAAAGATCAACAAAGACAAATATGAAGATCTTATAACGCACTACAAAACATGTTTTACCATATGGCCAAGAAACAGACTAAAGATGTTGGTTGAGATGTAATCCAATCACACTATGAGGAGTGGTGATAGACTAGTATAGAACATTCTTGGTACTAAGAAAGCAATGTGGGAGAGACTAAAGAAAGCATTTGAATAGGAATTCAGATTATTGAGGGATGATAATGAAATTGACGGGGATTCAAGCCTGAGAAGAGTAAGAATGTTCAAGCCTAAACAATACGCTCAGAAAGTTATTGAGCGAATTGGAAAAGGAAGCAGCTGTTGTGCTAAATAAGCAATAGTTTATAGAAGGTTTAATACCCTCACTTCATAAGACAATGACGAGAGTACCTCCCTCAAAATATGAGGATCCATTAAATTTGGCCATGGACAGTGAGTGAAAACAAGACATCTAGTCATTACAAGAGAAATGAAGATGAATCGGATTCAAGTGATAATGAATCAAGATCAATACAAACTCTTCATAGAGAATTGTTGGAAATGATTGAAGACCTAATAGGCATGAAAGAAGGTAAGAACTTTGGCATTATAATTGTGAAATAAATGACACCAAAATTAATTGTCCTAAAAAAATGTTTTGTGATTATGCCAATTTGTAAGTCATTCGATCAAGGATCGCCCCTAATTTGAAAAGTAAAATACACAAGAGCTCTTTAGACGAGGAGAGTAGTCCACTCCAACAAAGACCTGAAGTAACAAGAACGCATCTCTTGGTAGCTATTAGAAGGAAAGAAATAAAAATAATAGATTTTATAATAGTAGTTAGTAAGGTAGGTGTTGAACCCAGTAAGACTCCAAAGGTAGGCGTACTATACAAACATCAGGAGTTCAATTAATAGGGGCACCTCATAATAGATAGCCCAAAAATTTGGGCAGATTGAATTACTTCGTATATGTAGAACTAGAGACCTTGATGATGCTAGACATGTGAAGCAAACAATAACATCGATATAATTGACGTAGCAGGGAAAATGAAGTATTGGCCTTTACTCAAGCACAAGCAAATAAGGCTATGTGCCCAAACCCATGTATTTGTAATGTCCCCTGCTAGGTTTAAGCCTGTTATAAGTTATAACCAAAATTAACCCATTTTAATATTCTTATGGCCTAAACTGAATGGACGAAGCTGCATTGAATCAAATCTATGTTATTCCATAGTTCAAAGTAAGAAAAATGGTTCATTTATCATGCTAAAACATATTAGGTAATCTGGTTGTTTTGCTATTTATAATTCTTAATGTCAAAGCTGATCTTATTACCACTTCAGTTTGAGAAGGGAGAAGATATGAATGTAACCAAAGCGCTTAGAGACCAAACACAATAGGCTCCCACAAAGTTTACAGATCCAAGCCCTTATCCTATCTTGGGACCATACCCTCAAGGTTTAAGGGATGCTGATCCTTACCCTATCTTGGAAATCATCCTATTGGCTGGATTTAGACTGCCCCTCTTTGGAAACACTTCAGTCCCTTCCTCTTCAGGTACTAAGTAGTAACAGATGTGAACATGGACATTATATATCTATATATATATATATGACTCCATTATTACTTATGAGTGTATATATTACAAATGTAAATATTAGATCATTCAAAGATATGTTATAGAACATTTAGATATATACATTATATATAGAAGATTCTGATTTCATCCTTATTAACATATAATATATATAACAGACTATATAAAGGTTCTTTATCCCTTATAGAATGTATATTCACATCTGATATATATATATATATATTAAAAGATGAACTGATAGAACATATGACCCTGACCCATACATTGGCCCTTAGCCTTCCTTATTAGCTGTATGTATATATATATATAGTAGAGTAGTATCCAATGTATTCTTGATGTACACTTATTGCCAGCCAATGAATTCAAATTTTGTTGATTTGTCAGTATACCCGGTACCTCCCCTTGAGAATGAGAACCAAACTCTATATATAGTCCGTAAGCCCACAAGCAACGTCCCTTCTTTCCTTAATCAATGACATACTTTAATGACCAATCTTTATTACTAGTTAGTGATATTTATGGAATAGTCTTCATTATCAATTTCTGTTATTTATCTTTCTTATCTACTAATCGTGTGTCAATAACATTCAGCAGTATTAACCATTATCACTACCCAAGCCACAGTATTAAGATATTAAAAATACTAATGTATCAAATATTACATTACTTAATAAAACGATCATACATCAGTGATAATACAAAACAGAGACACCTATCCTTGGAAGTCGGATATCTGAAATTTGTATTTGAATAGTATTAACTGACATCCACTTTTGTATTCAAGTAAATTGGAAATTCCCGTATCAAAGAGGCCACGGCGAATTAAGTAGGGGTCAACATTTGAAATAGGGAATATACTATGGGAAGTGAAGCCTTAGCTTCATATCCCATGAAGAAGGAAATGAAGCCTTGGCTTCATATCCCATGAAGAAGCTCAACTTTCCAAACTTGCGTATCCATTCCAACGTTTCAATATATTTGGAGTTGTCTATTTCCATGGTGCTCTATGTTCGATTGTACCAGACAAGCATCAAAGGTGGCATTGAAAGTCTTTTGTCTAAGACACAATATCTATCGAAGGTAGGGATTCACTAGATGATTCCAAGCCTAAAGATTGATACTTTCTGAGAGCAAATATTATACTCCTCGATTTAAATGGAAGACTTTGGATGGTCAACTAGTCTATTTGCATCAGGGATCCCATTTAACATAAAACAATACCCATGTTAATAGTGTATTGAAAAAGAAAGATTTACTAGAAGAAAAGAGGAAGTGGTGCATACCATGGCAAAGGAATGTCACTACTCTAACGAACATGCAAGTATTCCAACCAAACGCTAGAGCCGAACAAAAGTACTGCATGACAAGTACTACAAACCACTATACCAATCAAAATAGTGAGCTAACTATAAAGAATTTCAGAACTTAGAACTGGGATTGTCACTACAACAATTGGTAGGATAGAACAAAAACGAGCTCACATATCCTCCAAGGAAGAGAATGAAGATCCAATGGTAGAACCTCCAATGTGTAGAGACCATGCAATCGATCCCATGTTGCTTACGGTTAACATGGCAAAGAAACTAACAACGGGCACATGTAGATACTTGGAAAGAACTAACTAATACAATCATCATGGCAGATCTAGTATAAATGCTGCCTACAAACACTTGGACAAGTCTAGGAAAGCCAACCATCTAGCCTCTAACTTTTCAACTAGCGGTTACAAACATATAAAGAATCAAGGTGCTTGGATTTCTAATGGCTCAAAAGCCAGTTATCGGAACTCAAATAGTTAAATAAAAATTTTGCGGTCATCTCATCATATAAGAAAGCATACAATACATTGTTGGGTCAAGAAGGATTAATAGTAGTCAAAGCCAACCGCAATCAGAAAAAGAATTCACTCTCCATTGAAAATACAAACAAATACAATTGATTTGAAGAACTGGGCAATAAGTCAGGAAGCAACTTCCATGGATTCATCAAATGTTGACTCTAGAGAAGAATGGCCAAAGAAGCAAGATCAAGGTCCCTTGAACCCAACTACCAAAGGATCCTTGGAATTGTAGTGGTGTTTGGAAGATCAAACAAACTCCCTTTGTGGCCAATTTCACTAGAAAAAGGAGGACTATGAAATATTCCATTTAGACTGCAATTTTACTTAAGCTACGCAAAATAATGCAAAGGACCAAGGACTATGAAATGACAAGAAGCAAATGAAGAAACCACTTAATGTTGAGGAAACCCTAGCGAATGATCCTAAAAAGGAATAATTTGTGTTGGACAAAGTACATGGTTTTCAATTAACAATTTGTTTTGAAAGACTAAAAGCTATAAACATGGTTTAATTTTCCAACAAAGGCACCAAACTCAACCAAAAATAATGAAATTAATGAAGATATAACTTGAAGAAATAAAATTGAAAAAATATATGATATGGAGCCTAATAGTTGTGCTAACAAATGTCACAAAGGATGCTACTCACATTCAATATTTCAAAATGATATCTAAGTCAATGCACAATCGAAGAAAACTTCACAAGAAAATAATGAAAAGAGGGAAAGTATAATATAGTGGATCAGAAAGATATGTCATGAAGTCAACGGGAAAAAAGCTATAGGCTCCACATGAAAAAAAGAAAGAAAGAAATATAAATAATCAAGTGAAGGGTGGAAAATGGAAAAATTAGAAAAATAAATGAAGTAATTGACTTGTACACTACCATACAACAAGAAAATAAATTTATGCATCCCAAGTTCACTGTACAGCAATCAATAGAGAAGAAAAATAAAAATAAAAATAATGATAATATGGTTTCTGACAGTTCATTTGTTCAGCCATCCAAGGAAATAGTAAAAAAATTATAAAGTTCCTCAAGATCACACTATAGGGCCAATTATTCAACTGTACCACCTCTTCAACAAATTCTTACTAAATGGCCTCTTAAGCAACTCCTCCATCATACAACTGAACAAAATCAAAGTTGTTGCATGCTTCCCTCCTACTGCTCTTCCCATACCACCAACAAACAAATGTAAATGTCCCCAATTTTCTAAGGTGACATAAATTTAATTGATTTTTATTAGGTTGTCAAAACAAATGAAATATTTAAATGACGACTTAATATTAATTAATTTAATTAAATAATAATAAAATATTATAAAATGTCACCTTATTAAAGACAGTTCTTCAAATATAATTAAGTCAGTCAAGTTGGCCTAATGTTCTAGATGCTTCTTGGAGTCCTTTATAAGGAGGTAGGGCAGAGAAAGTCAGCATGCTATTGGATTCAATAAATGTTTGTGATTTCTGGAGACAAAAATCATCAAGAGTTTGAAAGAAGGGTTGGACGAAAACCTAGATCTTCTTGGGAGTGGATTCACGACGGAGTCTATATCTGTACCTTCAGAGACAAATTTGATATTTGATTCAGGAATAAAAATCGATATGCATCAGGGGAAAATTATCACGAAGGCTTAGTTGAGTTAGTGACTGTGCGGCAGCTTGACTTACTTCCGGAAAATATTATTAATGCAGCATACTTCTAACGTTCCATTCAGGTATTAAAGTCTGAAGGTTAATTCTTTATTAATCGCGGATATTGACACCCGGCAAAGTTTGGAAAGAAATAGTTGTTTTATCCTTTTTGGATTGATAAAATAGAGCTTATGCCTATCGCATATGTTATTGGCTGAAGTTGAAACTTATTTAATTGGGGTCTATAGTTCTTGGTGAAATAATTGTGTGGGGCCACCAACACTTCTTAAGTTAGCATTTGAAATTAATTAATTTTTCTACTGCCGTGAGAAGCAAGGGATGGGATGAGTATTAAAGTATTTGTATCAACTGTCTAATGTTCTGAGCCCGACTCCATTATTCCACAAGCATATGTACCTCTTCACTGCAGCATCCTCTGTCCAGCGGGCATGTGATGGTATCCAGAATTCAAAGCTTTTGAGGGCATTAAGAATACTGTTCATATCTGATTCCAGCACAGGCACAAACTTTGATTCCTGCGCAGCTCTGGTGAAGAATTTTGGGTTGCTGAGCGGCATCATTTGCTGATAACGAAGGAATCCTGCAGAGGATTAAAGAAGATCTGCTCCATTCTGTGTATGACAGAACTGATTGTAACTGCTGAGACTACAAACCTACGTATGCATTGCTGTTCTATCTCCAAATGAGTTTCAGAGACTGTGCTAGCATTCAATGTGCCATTTTGTCAATTGAACTAAAGGTCAGAGAGTTTGTAATAGCTGTGTTATTTGTTATATTCTCTGATATTCTGAAACTGTTATGATTCTACATTCAAGTTCTGTATGAAATATATGAAAATATTGACAGTGAGACTATATCTGTTAAAGAATGCTAGAATTGAATGCATTTGCCTGTGAAATTGAAGGAAGATATCGTTATTTTTCTATTATCCCTATTTGGGGATATTTCAACAAACTTGTGATTGGATTTTCAAATGAGGTAAATAGATACTTAGATGACACTAGACAATCTGCATAGGGCAACCTCGATTCTTCATTTTATTTCATACAATCCTTCTAGGCTTCCTCCATTGTCCAGCTAACAATTTTTGTTCATCCCTCCTACCATCCACTCATTGCAGCCCCTCCTATTTGGTCCTTTATCTCTATTGGACATTCAACTGTATAATCCTTTAGTGTTCACTCCACCATTTTACAGTTTGATCAATCACTTATTATTGTTGTACAGTTAGGTGTTCCTCACCATTCTCCCACCTGTAATGGTAATTGTATATTCAATAATGAAAACAGAGTTACATTATATAGGCAATTACATTACAATGTGTCTAAATAAAACAAAGGTAAACTGAAGTCTAAAATAGAAACTAACTAATGATCACTGTTCAATCCTTAACTATTTATCCTACTAAAACAATAGTTGAATCTTCCATTGTAGTTATCCAGCCTTCTACAAAATGCTCTTCCTCAGACTCTAAATTTGGCGAAGTTAAGGAATCATTCCAACCCGCTAATGAAGTAGCAGTAAAGTTTTTGTTTATTCCTAAGGCTCTGATCTTAATATGTAGCGAATCCTTAACTCCATGTTTCAAGTCCTATATAGTATGTTTCTAAAAATGAAGTTCATTCTGTCCAACTAAAGTGGGAATTTAGAAGGTCGCATATAGGTCTGCTGTAATTTGTACGGGCGGAGATGATTTCACAATCGCCCTTCAAGAAATAGCATAAAACTTATGGTATAAATATGGGTGCCAAGCCTCAAGCAAAAACTCAAAAGTGAAGTCAGTTTTGTCCAGGTGGGAGAACATAAACAATGCACTTCACCATCAATGTTTAATTATGCCGGCCTTCATTGGTTAATGAAATTACAGGTACTCAAAGGGCAAGGTAAGACTATGAGGGACAAAAGGGACACAAGAGGAGCTTAAGTTGAGCAGTTAAGTGAAGGAACATGATGTCAATTGATGTCTAGGTGTACAAATAAAGGAATCTAAAGCATACATAGGAAACCGCGATCATGATATAATGCAAGGCAATAATTCTAGCCAAGCCTTCCACAATCCTGTGATATATCAATGATAGGAAATGCAACATGCCAAAACATTCCTTGAAAAAGAAATGTTATTGAAGCATTTTTCAAATGTATACAGCGGACAAGTGCCTTCCACTCTCCCTTCACCCAATGGCTTCATGATGTTTGAGTGCTTTACTCAATCAAAAGGACCTTTACACATCCAACTTAAAAAGGAGAGTAGCAGCTCATAATGAGCCGTTGATCAAGCCTTATCAGACAAGGTTACTGACAAATATTTGAGGTTGAAAGATTCCCTGCATTCACTATTAAACCTCCTCCCGCTTCTTTGTCATGAGAAAAGCAGCATAAATGTCACGATTCCAGTCAAGTGCGTATATGTCGCCGTAACTCCTTGGCCTTGCTTTCCTTCATTGGGAGAGAGACATAAATGCCATCAATTAAGACCCTCTCCCAACCAGTCGAGAGGTTTGATATTGTGACTACTCAACCTTCTTTGTCTATTGGAAGAGGAGCATAAATTCCTTAGAGATTGTTTGTTGAGCCATGACATCGGTCAGGTATCTAAAGGCCCTCAGTCTATCGCCCAATGCTCTCGTTACCCAATGGTGTTCAAATTGTGTACTCGTTGGTTTTTAACCTCACGACTGCTTACCACGAAGATCACCCAATCTACTGCTACCATAACATCGCAACACTTAACTTTGCAGCTTTATTAACTTTGACGACAAAATTTTAGAGGTTACATGTATTCTATTTTTAAAAGTTATCTGCCAAGCTGCAGTTATGGTACGATGAGATGGTTAGAAGGAAAGAATTTTTTATGGTACCCTCACTGATTATCGGTAAAAGAAATCGGTATTAGCAATTAAACAATGCTTTTACCGCTTATTATCACTAAAAAGGGAGCATCCACGTCAAACAGTGAGCATCAATTTAAAATGTGACGATCAGGTGCAGGAACCTACGATTATATAAACTGGTAAAACTTGCATATCCATCCTGCCATCGTCATGCATATGCTGCTATTTACACCCTTCGAACATTTTGTCAAGCAGTTTGCATCCAATCATTCACATTCTCGTGAGCATTTTGTCGTGCAATTTGTGTTCGCTCGGGTTTTTGTCAAACCGATTGTCTTAAAAACACTCAAATTTTTGCTCGGGCATTTTATCAAACAGTTTGCACTTGAAAATTCTCAGTCTTGCCAGGCATTTGTCAAACGGTTTCCGCTCAAAAGTTCACAACCACGTTCAGGAATTTCGCCAGACAGCATGGAAATACTCAAATTATCAACCAGGCATTTCAACTATCAATTTGACTCAAACATTAACATTCTCTTTCAGCCATTTTTGACACCAGATTGCGCTCATAAATGCACATTTTAGTTGAGGCTTTTGTCAAAGAGTTCGCGCTCAAATCTTCACATTCCAAACTTAACCCAAAGAAAAAAAAACAGAGAGACAGACAGAGAAAGAGGAAGAGAGAGAATTCCTATAATAGCAAATGGAGGTAAAACAAAGTATAGATTATAATTCTTACCATTTTCAAGTCTAACTATGGCTGCTCTAGCTCTCAGGGTTCCAGTGAAGTTCATGGCCGTGCTGACTAGAAAAACACTGAGAGATTTACAACCCTCCAGCATCAGTAATAGATTTCCCCAACTATTTCCTCATCAATGGGTTTAAATTAATGTGACAATTTAAACACAGAGAGGCACTCAGGCAATTCTTGAGTGCCACTCTAACCCCGAGGAACAAGTTCTTTCCCTGCTTGCAAATTAGTTTTGCATCGCAGATTTTGGGTATCCAAGTAAGGTATTTTTTAATTTTTTTTTATTTAATAGGGATAGTGTGTTCTTTAATTTGATTGGGATTGGCAAACAGTTTACAAAAGGAAAGATATATTTTGCGCATTCAAGTAAGGTATTTTTTCCAAATAGATAATTTGATGGGATCGAGTGTTCATGTCATATCTTGGCCATTCAAGAATTATTATTTTAAAATTTAACAAGTGCCACACAGTGGCGTGTACTTGTCTTGCGGTTATAGTATATTAGTTTCTGTCGTAGGCAGGATATTATATCATTCAATGCAATGCTACTGTTTATATTAATTTTCCAATTAGAACATTGTATTTTTCAACAATTTTTTAATTGATATAGTTTTAATATATTTTGACTTTTGGGTATTGTAATAAAAATTATTTATCTTTTTTTTTATTTGCTGAATGTGGCTACATAGTGGGTTGAGGCTTTTGTTTTTTGTGGAGAGATATTTTCATTTCAATTGTCTAATGATAACACTTTATTTTTTCACAACATTTTACATTTATATAGTTTTAATATATTTTGAATTTTCTATTATG
>MU226895.1:1400861-1435013 GCA_018584345.1 Thuja plicata
ACGTGACAGGGTCACTTCTCAAATTACCCTGGGTGTCTGATGCAGGAGCATCCTGGGTGTAAGGGCAATCTTGCATCACCCAAAAATATGTGTTTTCTATTCAATAAGGGCTATTTTGTACAAAGCTTCTATTTTTAGTAAGTTGGCCATTTGAACTCAGAATGTTCTGATTTTTCAGGTGAAGGTTCATCTTAGTCATATAAGCATGCTAGTTGAGTTTCATTTCCATAGCATCTATATTGGCGAAGTTATTAAGGATTTACTGTTGAGATTTTAGGGTGCGAAACCTTTGAGCTCAATTTTTAGGACCTTAGAGGGATCGAGGTCGAACCCCCAACTGATTGGTGCTTCACTTGTTAGTCACTATAGATCACGATCTCCCCTTTCTGGAAAGTGGTTGTAATAGCCAATCAGAGCTACGGTTCAAAAGTTATGGCTTCCGGAAGTTGGGCTACCTAATCTCATATTTTGTAAATATTTAAAGCCGACCCTTTTGTAATAAAAGTGAAAAATAATTAAATGCTAAGGATAGTCAGCCTTAATAGCTAAATTTCTGGAACCTTCTCGAGCGGTGGAAAATTGCCTATTTAAGGAAGGCTCGTAGTGTTTTCTAGGGGAGTTCGAGGTGGTTATTGGAGGCTTTGTCCTATAGATTATTGTAAGGGATGCCCATATGGCTTTTGATATTGTAATTCTAAAGTTTTTAATTCCACGTTTGTGGAGCCAATAAGAAGCCAATTTTCTGTTCTTGCAAATTTTTGTTGTTTCTCTCTATTTCTATTGTGTATTTGTGGTATTAAGGGGAGTCCCCTTCATCAAACTCATTTCATCAATTAGAATATATTGAACATGTTTTAACTCTTCTTGGAGTGTCCCTAAAATTTCTCCACTTAAAACCATGTAGTTTAATAGGAAACTATAAAGATGTCTAAATTGTAGTCACGCTTATGTTAAAAGCAAAATTCTCATCGGTGCAAGGATTAGCAAGGATATTTTACCATTGGTTGAATTTTTATGCATCAAACTCTTAGCATAACTTATGAGGTAATATTTATCTATTTAATGGGTTCCTTGGATGATCATCTTAAGAGGTTCTCAAATACCTTGTAATTCACAATATTTCATAGTTATGTTAAATTTGGTGTAGTTTTTCACATAAATTATTTGGAATATTGTGTGGATTATGGAATTTGCATGGACCTATCCTTTTGAATAATCTTGATTCAATTAAATATGTTTTTGTTTGGTATAAATCACATTGTAATAGGAATTGGTTTCAATTATGTCCAAAGCCAAAGTCTTTTTGACCAATTACTTGAACATCATATAACTATATATCTCTCTTTTTACCAATCTAGACAATACTCTATATACATCCATTATTTCCTTATTATTATCAACATGCTCAACAAGCTTCACATCATCAACGTTATTTTTAGAATGTGAAGTCATCATGGAGAGTCCACTCGCTTTGATTGATTCGCCATGGAGAGTCCATTAGGTTTGGTTGAGTCATCGTGGAGATACGATTCGAACATTGTTATAGCTGTGAAAATTCCTGAGAAATAATATTGAAAGACATTTGCTCGTGGTTTTTTTCTTGGTACAATTTTACCAAGTTTTTTCCGTGTAAATACTTTGTTATGTGTATTTTCTCTTTGTAACTCTTTGCACTTGTAATTTTCATAATAGTTATTAGCTTAAAAGGGATAAAGTATAAGATCTAAATGCCATGGATGATAAATATTTTTATTGCTCTCTCGATTTAAAATAAGGTATCCACCTTCAATTTCATTGTCAATTTTTACATCACATAATGATTTGTATAATTATAATCCACTCCAACATGAATTATTATAGTTGGATGTATCAATTTTTGGAAGTGAATAACATCTAGAATAAACTCTAACAATTAGTGTTATATTACATAATTGCTTTTCATTTTTTCCATTTACGATGTAAATAAAACAACCAACTTCTTACACGTTCATGCAAAATTAATCTAAGTGCATGGGTTGCTTCAAATACATGCATATGAAAATTTTATTTCAAATGAATTACATGGTAAAATTGTGTGCAATGGAACACCTTGTACTAATCATTGAATAGAAATATTGATCCATTCTACAAAAGGGTATTTAAACATGCTTCGTGTGTGTCTATGTCATGTTCATCAATTATATAAGAGTAAGGAACTTCTTATATGCACATAATTCAATTTTTTTTAACTCTACTCAGGCTAGACAACCTAGTTAGCTCATGATATGATAACTCTTTAAACTTTCTTATACTTTAGAGATATATTTTGCAATATACTTTAAAACTATACGAGTTATTTTTGATTGACAATCTATGTTTTCCCTCCATAATGAAATTATTTAAATCATGTTATGAATATTTACTCGTATCATTCCATGTTTGTAAATAGTTGAGAACCTACTCCAGATATGAGAACTCAATCAAAACAATAAGAAAGAGATATGGAATGCGAACCTCTAGGACTGATTACATAGATTCCTTCCCTTCAAGACTTCTTCATATATTACATAAGATCCTTAGTTAATGATTGAGATACAACTCACATTTTCATCATCCATCTACAATAAATCACTCATTACACTTGTAGATAATCACACAAGTTGTCTACACAACTTACATCACATTATAAACTTAGATCCATTATACATATGTTATGATAATTATTTCATTCACATGTCGACCAAAAAAAAGATGAATGCATCTTAAAGCTAGCCATAATAGTAACCCTTTACCAAACATGTAATAGGCCAAGTCTAATATCTCACACATTGCTCTAGAAGAAGGGACACATTATGCATTACCTAATGTAGACTCGTCTGGTCCCAATAGATCCACACATTATCTCTAGAGAGAATGCATTATAATTCTCTAGTGCATCAATATGAAACATCAAGTCACCTAGTGGCCACTATGTCATTTCTAACTTTCTATCAATTGAAGCTCAGACTCCAAAAATGTGGAGTCTAACAAAACATGTGTAGATATACTCTCCTTCCAATCTACGAGACATAAAACTCAAATATTATAGAGCATGGAACTAAACAAAATTATAGAGAAAATACATTATTTGAGTAACATACATTGGATACTTCCAAATGACACTTCTGGATCACACACAATAATAGGAATGGATACAATATGTCATTAAAAATACACTAACTAATGTTGTACAACATACCTTCTCATTGTTCTTATAGAACTCAAATGCTCAGTCATAGACATGACAATAATTGGACTTTTTATATGCCTTCCTCTCTTCCAGATACCTTGACATCAATATTGAGCAACACATTTGATATCAATGAAAACCTTTGTCCAACACTAACATGCTCGATAGCCTTGAAATGTTTATAAACTCACTATAACCCTTCCAAATTTGCACTAGATCATCTTGAGGCATGAATTAATAAAATGCAATAAAATAATAATAATACCATGACCTCAAGGCTTCCTTATAGTTGTGATAGAAATGGAACACTCCAAACAAGTGAAAATTGAAGAAATCCAAAATCAATCAACATAGTATGATAACCTCTAAACGAGATTATTCTTTGGTATTATTTGACTCTCATCCTTAGAATACTTGTTATCCTCTAATTCCCATCGTTAGATCACCTGAAAACTTTCAAACTCTCCTTCTATAGCCTCCTTCTCCACTACTTTACCAACCACATAAGAAACAAGCAAAAATAGCAAAAATATACAAATTTAAATGCTATAAAATAAAGTAAAAAATCAAGTTGGGCACTGTTATGCCCTGCATACCCATCCCTACATTTTGTAGGCAAAATGTTGGTTCCCCCTTTTCACTTTTTCTCTTTCCCTTGGTTTCTTTTGTTTCCTCTGCTTTCCCTCCGAGCTTTGCCTCCGCGAGGGCTATTTTTATTTTGTTTCTTGTCTTCTTTTGTCTCTGGGACCCGGTCCCAGAGTTTGTTTGTTGTTTTGAGTGAGTTGGATCCTAGACTCTGGGATTCTTTGTCATCATGTCTTCTTTTGCAAGAAGATATGGCTACATGGAATCCCCGAGCCCAGATTCCAGAGGTTTGCTTATTTCGGAGTTTACAGAGAGAAAGAAACATATTTTTACCCTAGGGGTATAAATAGAAGTTACCTATCATTTTCACATTTACCACGATCAAACACTTAGAGAAATTAGAGCGATTCAAAGGTGATTAAGGTGATTTAAGCAACATTTCATTCCCCGTGCTTAGTGGTTGATTAAACAGTGATTTGCAATGCTTGTTCATGGTCACTCAAAGGTTAACTTGTTGCAGAGCACCTCCTGTACTTGTCTTTCCCGCATTCCTTATGTTTCTAGGTAGGCCTTCATCTCTCTCTCCTCTCTGGTTTTTGGTTCTGTTTCTAGCTTGTCTGTTTTGTTTTTGTTCTATTTTGTCTTGGTTCTATTTTCATTTTCACCGTGTCTTTGCGTTGGATTTTCTATCACCTCTCGTTGGTGGGATGACTCTGCCAGAGGGTTTTCCACCCTCTATGCAGTTGTAGTTTAGATGAAATTGCTTTGTACATCTTTGTATAATAATGTAAATAATCTCCTGTATATTATGTAAATTGTAAATCTTTTTTATATAACTGTATATATGTCCTTTTGTTGCGGTCGGCCTGTGAGTTGTGCTTCGGCCCTCGCAGTGCTTTGACCCTCTGTATTTTATGTATATCCTCCCATTTGTGTTGAGCTCATCGCGGTCCCTCATGACCAAACTATGTTGTCGATCTCGTCAGAGGGGTATTCACCATGGTTCAAACTTGACACCTCACTGGTTTGAGCCATGGCAAATTTCTCTCTCCTCTGTCATGTCGTATTGATGGTGGGATTAATTTCCCATGAGTAGGAATTCAAATCCCATTCCATATGGCATTTACTTCCCCCGTGTCAGCCTACTTGTCGCCATTAATGCCATTACGCCGCCTGTCACATGGCCACGTGACGACCCATGTCAGCCAAGTACGACTCTCTGTCAGTCATGTCGACAATGGCTAAGTTCTTCCAAACTCTGAGTGCTAAGAAGCCCCTGGGTCTTCATCCCATTTTGTTGCCTAACCCAATACCCTGGAACCTCTGGGTGTTTATCAAAATCTAATCCTTTTTAACTCTAATCTTCCTGGGATTTTTGATGCATGCTAACATTTCTTGGCCAGGTGCGAAATGGTGGTGAATTCCCTGGACTCCTTAAAGTATTGTTTCTATCATATCATGTATTGATGGCTCTCCAGTTTTTTAGGTGGCAGATAGATTGATCAAAATGTCTGAAGTGATCACTCCTCCTAATAGCCTGGAGCTGCCAACTACCTCCACCCGGGCAACTACAAAAACTAAGGCCAAAAAGATGCTGGCCAAGCTGCTGCTAACTTCCAAGTACCTGAAGGAGGGTGCTCTCGTAGGGTCCAAGGCAGACTCTAAGCTGCAAGAGATAACAGATATAGAGCCTGGAATATGGGCTAAAATACAGGGTTTGGTCCAAGCCATCTACCAACAGAGGACCATCGGAGATGATATGGAAAAATACTTGGCCGCCTCCAAGATTATCAAAGTTGAAAGTTTTCCCTGCTTGGTGTAAGCACCAGAGCTAATATTCCAACTGGCGACACTCTACAACGCCTCCACTCGGGTTGTTTTTATCACCGATCCCTAGCTGCTACACTATCCAATGACTATCATCAATATGGACGCAGCTACTTTTGCTTCAAGGTTGGGGATCCCTCATTTCAAGGGAGCCATGGTTATCCCCACGGGCCACATCACTAAAAGAGTTTGAAGAAGCTTCCCTTCTCTCCTAGCAACATCTCAACACCCATTGGTTGAAGTCCCCGAGAAGGGACTATAAAAAGATGAAGCTGGAGATTCCTCGTGGGGATTTCAAAGAACCTATCCAAGCAGGTATTATATTTCTATGCAGGCTCTTCGAAGAGCCCCATGCCTGGGATTTCTCAGCATGGATGTATTACTTCCTCTACTGCATCACCACCTATAGTCAGATATTCAATTGGGTAGCCATCATCACCAACCATGTGGACACATAGCTGAAGAGTGTCCTCCAGACCTCCAGGTTCCACATGACATCCTACGTACTATGGGCACTGGCCTAATAGAGACCTACCTTTCAGGGTTTGCAGATAATGGGCTTTCTCAGAAATGGGCCCGACCACTTGATGCCATGGGATCATTATCCCCAGGTCCAATGGGAATGAAGCTTCCCAAATTTTTGCAGGGTAAATGATGCGTTCATTTACCAAAATATTTTGACACTTACGCGAGACTCTAGATACTAGTTATTGCAAGAGGTGATGAAACTGGTGAGTACTTACATAAATTAATTTATTCAATTCTAGCAGCACACATATATTTGGGTGACTGAATTCTCTGGGAAACCCTATCTTCTTCCTCGATATTGTAGGGATAGAATTATTCTTTTAGAGTTTTGTAGACAAATTCTGGAACTACATGCCCTCTTCACATTGAAGAAGGTTACCAATGTTCCATTCCCAATCTCTTGCGGGAACTATTCTTGTAGTCTTGCCATAGCAAAGGAGGTAGACAATGAACTGAAAAGTCTGGGATTGGTGGAATTCCACCATACTAGAAACAATTTTGATCCATTGGGTAAGATAGCACTAGCGCTTCCCTGGGTGTCTCCACCACACAAAGATGCTATTGAAGATTTTTGGGTGGATTGCCAGGACAGTTTTGATCTATGGGCCCGCCAACACTTGCGGATGTCTAAAGGCTTAATGAAATCCCTTGACCTTTGGGGTTTCTCGAAGGTTTTTTCAGATGATGGGCCCCTGGAGGACCCATTGTACAAAGAACAGGGGTTAGATAAATTGGATCTCCCTCTGGTGGATTGGGCCACCCCAGAAGATTTAACAATCGAGGGGGTATGCTACCCCATTATAGAAAATAGTCACAAGTATTTTGAGTGGGTGTGTCTGAGGAGCACCTAGAAAGGACCAATTTTTTGGAGGACCGCCTCGACCTCTAGAGCTGTAGGACCCAGCACAAGAAAGGGGAAGGAGAAAGAAGATACCCCAGCCCAGGTACCTCCCAAGGGTTCACTCCCCATAATGGTGCAAATAAAAGAGAAAATGGAGGCGTCGAGGCTAACAAGCCAAAAGATAAGTGCACAACTTTCCTCCGGCCTCCTCGTAACTCCAGTAGCATCTGCTCGCCTGGGGGGATCCCCGTCATTGGCCATGCTGATGAGCAGGCAGAATTTTGTTGAGGCAGAGTCTACAAGTATTCTGGATGTCGGGGCCCCTCTAAAAAGGAAGAAGAAGAAGGTAAACCCCACCCCAAGCACAGATACAGGCCCTGGTATGCCTGATATTCCCCCAGTGGATGTCAGTTCGGATTCCCCAGGACTGAATGATATTTTAGATACCTCTCCCCCGCACGATGACTTTAATGATATCTTCAGGATGGATGAGCTTATGAACCTACATGGGGATATAGATCATGTGGTGGAGGAGATAGCTTCTCAGGAAAAAGAGGAGATCCCCACTAAGAAGGAAGTCCTGAAGCAAGAAGCTACCACAGAGAAAGAAGCCCAGGAAGAAACACAAAAGGAGCTAGAGTGGGAGAAAACACCGGTCTAAGAAACCGAGGATGAACCAAGGAAAAAAGTAGATGAGCAACCAATGACTGGGGAAACTGACCCACAAGATCAATCGTACCCCCATGCCTCCAAATGCCTCCAGTTACTCCGGGTGACCAAATGCCCTGGAGTACATTTGGGGAGGTGATCACAGTAGCCCAAACATTGAACCTAGGTCGGATGCCTCCACTTCCTCCAGAAGATGTTCCAATGGAGGAAGATATCCTGGAAAATGATGCTAAGGAAGAATAACAGTAGCAGGATGAGGGGAGAAACCCCGAGGATACAAATGTTAATTCTCCCAATGCTGAGAAGGATAGGAAAATCCCCAAAAATATAGGTGATGCTGATATCGGCAGAGAAGAAACCTCAGACATCATGAAAGAGGATGCCAATAGGGAAAAAAATACTTAAGCCTCCAGAGAGCAGGAGAGGGAACACAAATAGGAAAAGGAGAAAGAGCTCGATAACACTACAAATATCGGGTACACACCGCCATATTCCAAAGGGAATCCCGATACCCAGGTCTTAACAGCAAAGCTACCCTAGTTGCCCCAATGGCTGGTGGAATCCATTAAGAGGAAGGCCCTGGAAGTTGCAATAGGTGTTCCACTCTCCCTGGCCAAGATGATGGCTCAAAATGTAGAGTCCAAGAAGCCTAAGAAGGCCCAGATAGTCCATACCCTCTGTACTAGTCCGGTAGGAAGTACAGTTGCGATAATCGCAACACCTCCCCTAGATGCAGATGTAGCGGTGGTAAGGCCCAAGGATTATGCGATCACAGAGGTAACACTGGGGAGGAGAGATAAGCAGGGTGAGTTGGATTTGCTGAGGGAGGCCACAAAAGTAGTGGAGGCCCGGTATGATAAACAAACCCAGAATTTGAAGGAGGAAAGATAAACCAATGCAAATCTCCTCAGACTTCTGACAGAACTCACACAGCCCTTGGCCGAGATCCACTCAAAAGCTTCTACCTCTGGATTACCGCTTACACAGGGTGATGTGGATACTCTAAGGGCCATGAAAAAGAAGGCCCAGGATGTGGACGGGTGGATCACCGAACAGATAGTCATCATAAGGCAATTTTTAGTGGCGTTGCTCCTGGATCTTTATCAGATCAACAACTTATTGAATCAGGTGAATGTCTCCGCTACCTTATGGGAGGGAGACTTGGAAAAATATGAAGGATGGAAAGTCAGGTTGGATGAGGTCTTCAACGCTGGGGAAGAAGCCGTCACAGAGGTGGGGATTTTAGGGGAAGAATCATTTGAGTCCCTTCGGGCCCAGTACTCTAGACTTGGCCTCTAGATAGAGGTATGCAAGGAAATAGTTAAGGCCCCAAGAGAGAAATTAACTACAGCCCGATATCCTTTGGGCCTATTTAAGGCATTTGTGGTAAGGGTGTCACAATTTGACCCCTTCACCACCGAAACATGCGCCCTAAAGGACTATGTCCTCAGTAAATATGATGAGTTGTTGGAGTCCCTATATCAGTTTGTCAGGGACTTCGATGGAGGAAGACTATCAAGGTTATCCAAGATGATGATTTGGGCACATGATGTCGTAAATATAGTGGATGAATTCCAGAACGGGGTCGAAGAGGTTGAGGAAACATTTGAGATCGCCCACAGTTGGTGGGGCAGCATTAAGGATATAGATGAAGATGGCATAAGCCAAGTTTTTGAGACATTTAAGAATAGTAAAGGGAAATAAGGTTCTCCAGATTTCAGATATTTTCACTAGCAGAGTATATTTTGAACATTCTTTATTCTTTGAGCGCAAGCTCCTTGATCCCAGAGTCCCAGATCCAACAATTTTGTATTCTTTTGATAACCCGTGTCTAGGTTCCCTGGAGCCAACCGTTCATTATCAGGTAGTTAATAAGGGTGTCAGAAAGTAGGTGACCCCAACAAGGCATCTCAACTCGAGGGATGGTTCTAATAGGTGGTCTTCCCAAGGCGCTGCTCCAGCATAACACCTAGCGCATTGGAGACAGTGAGCTACTTTTATATTAATGAGGCATGTAGCCTTGATCCCCGGGGAATCAAATTTCTTCTATTCTCCCTCTGTCTCTCTTCTCAAGGTCGATTCTTCCATACCTCTTTTCTTGTCTTCTTCTACTAATCTGTCAAACCTCTACTCTTCTCGAGGTTGTTATAACGTGATGCAGGTAGTACCAACCACCAAAAATTGTATTTTATTGATTGAGCATAAAGTTAAGTTAGGTTAACTTTAGGGAAAGCATGTGTATAAATAATAAGTCTGACCTCATTCCAAGGGTCGGCAGAATTGATGATTTTGCAGTCCATAGCTATAGCATTTCAACATTTTATTTCTTGTAGTTGCAGAGCTCAATGCTCCTTAGTTCTTAGAAGTTCTCAGTAGATAGATGCTCCCTTGGAGCCATTATTGTACACACCAATAATGATGGAAAACTATTAGTGAAGAAGGAAGGATTCTCACAATGTTGTTGTTGGTCTTCTGATCTCTGAGTTAATACTCTTTTGTGTTGTATGTTTCTAATGTCCCTTGCTCTAATATTTTAATTAGATTACCAACCTTCTTTTCCCCTCGCTATTTAATATATATGAACTGATGGTTTTTTATGCATTTAGTATTTAGTGTATCATGTTAGAGCATGGTTGATGTTTTTAATATATTTGCATAACTATAAGTAGATGAATACTCCTAACCCTAGCCTATCTTTTGAAGTTTATTTGGTAAACTGATGCATGCTTGCAGGAAACCCTGACTTAACGAGATCCCCGGAGAAGACGAGCCAAGAAAACCAGCTATCCCCCTGAAAAAAATAGTCATACTCCCAACTTATCTCTCGCACTGTCGAGACCCAACTCTCATGTTCTTGAAGGCCCGAAGAATTTATTCCCCGGAAAACCTTTGCAAGTGAAGTTGGTCGGTACCCCAGTACCCGGTGACAACTTACACTCTATTGGCGGACCGGTCACAAAGCCCCATCAACAGGCACCAAAACCCAAGACTAAGGAGATATATTCCCTTGCATGAAGTGCATGAAACCTAGATGTCAAGTGTCAACTAATTTCTCCCATTCCCAAATCATTATGCCACATGTTCTTGCTTGTCATAGCCACTAAATATAAAAAATAGGCCAAAAGAAGACCTGCACCCAAGTTGGGATAAAGTTTAATTTGTAATATATTTGGTGATGAAATTATGTTCTATAAATATCCAAGTTGCCAAATTTAATTTAATTTTGAAATCTATGAGTTGCTCCTATTTTATAATTTTAGGCCTACCAACTTATTATTTTTAGTAAGTTGTTATTCTTAGGAAAATTTGAAAAAGGGACATGACAAATATGGTCAACAGACACATTCTAAGAAAAATGTTATCTTAGATATTAGCATACAAAATCAATGACACATATGTATTTTGGATGTACAACTCATTCCAAAATGGAAAACTAAGGATCTCTTGTTATAGAAATTCTATAGGAGAGTCTAGTCCACCATGTCAGATGAGAGCTCATCTTCTCAAAGTGGATGTGCTTGATCCACTTGATAATAAATTCAACATTAAAAATAGTTTTGAGAAACAATATGAAAGCTTGTTAAGTTTGTTTACTAGTGATATAGATGTTAAGCTAATCGATGATGATTTCAAGTTTACAAATATTATCGATAATTATACTATGAGATAATCTACTAAGAAAATTGTGTAGTTATAGTCAAATCCGATGAGGGATAATTATGTACTTAGTACTTATGATTTACCATTTGTAATGAGATATTTATAATGATCATGTTGAGACTAACGTATATACATATATTACTATTTATTATCGATATTACCTATTACTAATTATGCTTTTGGATTTGATTTGTAAGTTGGAACCCTAAAAGGGCTACTTACGAACTCTTCTAATTAAGCTAAAAACTTAAAATGGTAGCTTAATGGATGCTCACAATTAAAACTTGAGAGGGTGTCATTAAGTTGTGCATCTCTCTATATATATTCATATATGTTTTTCTCTTGGTAGGGGATAACATTAAAATTTGGATTTCAAGTTCTTCAAGCATGGTACTTAGAGATTTTTCATATAATCCTTTAAGGATTTGTCATTTTAACAAAATGAAAACTATAACATTTTGCCACTTCTTGCTACAATGTATTTGTAACTAATGTTCAATTCAACATTTGAACACTTGAACTTACACATGTCATTATGGTTTATAATTAACTATTAATGGAGTGAGACCATCGCATGCCTGTTAGAGTAAAAAGGTATTTGTATTTTCACTTATTAATTAAATCTTTATTGATTTAATTATTCAGTCACATTTTTATCTCTAGTTTACTTAAGATGAACTTTAGGTATGTAATAATTAATTCTTTTATTAATTATTCATGCAAGCTAGGTTTCTCCACGTTCTGGTGTTCGATCTCCTTTATAAGGATTGATCTCTTTGTAATTATTATTCCCTCTTAGAATGAATATTTCATCTTTCAGATCAGCCTGAGTTTTGTCTCCAATCTTTGCTTTTGTAACAGGTTATTTTGTATATAATGGATCTTGGTGATTGAATTCTATAAATTCTAACATGGTATTAGAGCCTTGTTGTTGCAACCCATTCCTAAGTTTTTGAAGGTTTTTGGAGCTCTGATGGTTTCAAGTTTTTTTTAGCATTTTTTGTGTGGATCTAGGGGAAAAAAAATTTAGAGCACTTTGAGCACAAACTGACCTCACGGTTGAGCTCAAAACGCCCAAAAACCCATATTTCCATATAAGACTCGTCCAATTTGAACACTATTGACTTCTGAGGAAAAAAAATTGGCCTATACAACCTTGGCACACAAAACAAAAATCAAAAAACATTTTTTTTTAAATTTTTGGTGAAAAATTTGTGCACTGTCAATTAAAGAGCGGTGGGACAGGCAGTGTCACCCAGCAACCATTGGCCCACTACTGAGCAGCCACCAAGCCACCGCAGGTCCCCACCGGCCCCCGTCACCACCAACCGCTGCTTGCGTACCTCCTACGTGCTGCCTGACCCTCACCTCCCGCACATCACCCACCTCCACCAACCAGATAGCGCCCGTGGCCTCCCCACCAGCGGGACCGCTACCCATGAGCTCACCATCAACAACAGCCACTGTGGCCTAACTACTGGCGCAGCCCCCCACGGGCCCCCTCTCAGCTAGCCCATGGCAACGTGGGTGACTAGGCATTGGGCCGCACAGCTCCCAAGGGCTTTACAATTTTTTTTTGTTGGAGCCTTTTCAACCTAGCATTGGTTCTTTGGCTGTAACAAGAGTATACAGAGGTCATTTTTAAACTTCCTTGTATTGTCGGAAAGCTCTTTCCAATGGAAGATATTTTGGTAGAGGTTTTATTTTATGATTTTGTTATTTCACTGGCCTTTTTTCCAGTCAAAGAGAGGACTTCTTTTTAGCACTTCCAAGCCTCTAGAATGAGCATACAGGCTCCATTTTTTTCCCACGAACAGCTGTCAGAAAGCTCTTGACGAGCTCTCTTCAGACATGAGACTTTTTGTTTAGAGAAATTGATCTGGTATTTTACCCATTTATTTTGAAGCTTTTTTTGCACTGTATCTTCTTCTAGCTCCTTAGTTGTACTGAGGTTTGGTTTCTCTCTTTGTGGGGGTGTTTTTTCTCACTTTCTATCATTTATCTCATAAACAGACCACTCAAAAACAAAAAACCCTTCTGCATCTTCTGTCTAGTTTTGAAGATAACTACTAAACATGAAAGTAGTGTGACAATGGAAGATTCAACATCAGTTGAGCTTCTCACTCCTCAAAATTTCCATGTATGGAAATCCCGTATGACTCAGCTTCTTCGGTCATAAGGGTTATGGTATTGTTTAGACACCATTCAACCAGTCTTGAATCATCCTTTCGAGGTCATGCAACACAGTAATAAGATGGATGAGGTCATGGGTGTGCTTTCTCTACATGTTTCAGATATTTTTCTCTTCTATCTTGATGGGTGTGATACCCCTCTTGATATATGGGAGAAATTTCAAACTCTCTTTGGCACAATCAATGAGTTTAAGGCAATTTAGAATGAGGTTGAATTGACAGTTTGGGTCCTGAGACATTTTCTTCTATTCAGGATTTCTTGACAAAATTCAAATCTACCAGATCTGTATTGCAGGGTTATGGAAAGAATAAATTATATACAGAGTGCATTTACCTGATTATTTCTAAGCTTCATGGTCCCTTTCAAATATTCTCTTCTACCTTCCATTCTACCATGGATGTTTTGGGTCTACGATTCAACATGCCTACATTTGATGTGTTTTTTGATCGTTTGACTCATGAGCAAGGAAAGCTATCTTAGCTTGATTCTCTCACAAGATCAAAGAATCATGCTTTGGTATCTCACCCATCTTTAGGGTAGCCGAAGAATAAATAGATATCACCAACCATAGAGTCTAAAAAGGATTCTAATTCTCAGCACTCATTTGGCCCACCTTCTCCCAAGGGGGGAAAATCAAAGACAAAAAGACCTAAGTGTGCTTATTATAAAAGAAAACTCATGATGATTCTCATTTTTATGAGAAGAAGATAGATAGATATGAAAAACAAATTTCTGATTTGACAACTCTTCTTCAGAAGAGTAACATTGATATTTCTTCTACTTCTCACAGGTCTTCTTCATCATCATCATTCCAGATAGACGGATGGGACAATGGAAAGGGTCATGAATTATGTGCAACCACTATTCCACACTCCTCTAGATGGCTACTAGATTTAGGTGCTTCACACCATATGGCATCTTCTAGGAATTTATTCTCATATTTTGAGGCTTCTCCCACCCCAGACATTTTGATGGGGAATAACACTGTTATGACTATATGTGGGAAATTTTCTATTGAAATTAATGATGATGCATTCCATGATGTATTATTGTTCCATATTTTTCCTCTAACCTTCTCTATATCTATCAGATTACTCACAGTGGGATAGGGAAGATATTTGAGTTCACTCCAGATTCAGTACACATTAGAGACAGTGAGATAGGCAATATTGTTGCAACAGGGACAGTTGATCATTCTTCCCACTTGTACTCCTTCTCTAATTTTGGTCCACCATCTCCATTATCGGAGAATAGCTCTCCTTTTTCATGAGAGCCTATTGAGGTGAAGTTGGGTCACTTGAACTTATGTGTTATTTCTGAGACTAGTGTTGTGACTTTTACACCTCCACCTCCTGTTGAGTTTACATATGTTCAGCATGATTCCTCTTCAGCATTACCTGACATTATCACTCCATGCATCGAGCCACCTAGTCCAGTTTTTGAAGACATATCAGATGATATTCATCTCCTCTTAGATGATAGATTCAACACATCTATTGACCCACCTTTATTGGAGATTCCAATACAGGAGTCTCATGCATTCTCTTTTGAGCATCACCTAGGCCTTCTAGTTTCACCTCACATTCAAGGGTTTCCTCTTCGTTGTCCCTTGCCTTTGTTTCTTCTGCATTGGAGCCACATTGGTTCGATCATCAACATAGGGGTTGTATCATTCTAAGGGTCTTTGGAGTCTCGATCCTCTCTCATGGGGGGTTGGTTGTACTTATGGTTTTGAGAGTCTCTTGAGCCATTTCTTTTCTGCATGCTTTTTCCATATCTTTTTTGAGTAGATTTTTTTCCCATGTGGTTTTATCTATTTCTCCACTTTATAGAGATTTGGTTGTGATTGGGTACTTGATCAGGCCTTGTTGTTGGGACCCAAAATTTCCTGCTTTCAGTAGTTGCTTCTAGGTTTTTAGCTTCTCGCTAAGTTTATCTTAAGGGGGGGTGTTAGAGTAAAAACATATTTGTATTTTCACTTATTGATCAAATCATTATTGATTTAATTATTTAGTCACCTTTTTATTTATAGTTTACTTAAGCTCAAATTTAGGCATGTAATAATTAATTCTTTTATTAATTATTCATGTAACCTAGGTTTGTCCACCTTCTGGTGTTTGATCTCCTTTATAAGTGTATAGTCAGAAAATGGAAACACTTCTATTATGGACTGGTTTAGCCTTTCAAGTAAGTGGTTTGGGGTCATGTCAAGTGCCTTGAATGGGTCTCTGACTTGGATCTGGCTTTCTCCCTCATTCTGCCCCATTTCCCACTTTTCTATGGCCTGGTTCTGACATCCTAAACTGCAAAACTAAGATTTTTTACCTCAGGGCCAAAATCAACCTTTCTGGGTCAAGGTCGACCTCAACCTTGACCTAGGTTAGAATAGACCTTTTTCTAACCCAAGGTCCTTATTTCAAGTTTCTGGGGTTTCCAGATGTCGAGCTATGGCAAAGTTCATTTCCTGCTTCTGGGTTGGCTGTTTTGGGTTCTAAAACAATGACTCTTAAGTTATATTTAATATAGGTCCACTTCTAGGGGTATAGGTCTAATGGGAATTTAATTCTCCTATGTAGGCCTCTCTAGAAGATTGTTCCCTAGATTTGTATATAAGGAAGCTTTCTCCTCTCATTTTCTCTAAGACACAAGAACCAATTCCATCCATCCAAACTCTATGCATGATGTATTGAAGCAAGAATCTACTATCAAGAATTCAAGAATTCAAAGACATTCAAGCACTCAATTCATCAAGGAGATCCATTGGTATCCCTTGAAGGATTCAAGCTCTATGGATCCCTCTTGTTGAAGATTTCTCCATCCATATTCCTCCAAGCCTTTTCTTCCTCCAAGATCCATTCAAGATTGGTGTTGAAGATCTACAAGCAATTGATTTGAGACATCCTACATTCTGTATTCTACATCTATTTGGTGCATACATACTTATGGATCCATAGACTCGAATCCACCACAAGGGTTTCCATACAAGCAAGGTGAATTTGTTCATTTACTTTGTTTTATTTATGCAATTTCAAAAATATTTTAAGGTTAATTCCAAAATTGGGGTTGACCAAGGCAAACCCCTCCCCCCAACAAAAAAACCATTTTTCTTGCAGGGTGATTTTGAAATGAGCTCTAGTAGTGGCAGTGAGCAGAAATTCCTAGTTCGAGGCAAGAGGAATCATAATACAGGTTTGAAACAGTGAATTAGAGTGCAGATCTGGATACCCTTTTCAATAAACTATCAAGATTTGGAAACAGATTTTATGTCAGAGATTTTGGGGTAGAATCGGAGGTCAATTATGCCCTAGGTCAGAATCGAAGGTCGATTCTTCCCTAGGTCAGAATTAGAAATTCTAGGTCAATGGTGACATTGACTTGAGGGTCAAAATTGGAACTGAGTCAGATTAGAAAATGGGTTTTGTAGCTCTCGCAGTTTTGATTTAGAAATGTGAAAATCAATAGTTTTTGAGACTATTTGACAGGGTTTTTAGCAGGTTCTTTTTTGGAGGTATGCATTTTATTCCATTTTCCTTTACAAACATTTCCAAATTTACACCCCTTATCAATTACAATTAAATGTAAGGTGGATAATATGTGCATAGGGTCACTTTTATGAGAAAACCCCCATCATTCTAAACCCTATCCATATTTTCTATATTACTTTTTTGTGAACCCGCAATAGACAACTCTTTCTTTTTGGTGTTAGATTTGCATTTTATGTTAGATCTTACATGCATTTAAAAGTAGATTTCTTTTATGTTCTTGCATTTATATGTCAAAAATAATAAAAAATCACAAATTTCTTTACAAATACAAAAACATTTACATTTTTCATGCTTGTAATGTTACTTTGTGTTCAACATGTATGATTTTTGTTTTGAATACTTTGATGAGTCTTTTGTTGCGAAAGAGGATAGATCCCCTAATGAGGTACATGGAAGTGAGGATGAGAATAGTTTGAATAAGGTATCCATGGATCCTATTCCTATTTCATCCTCCTCTACAACATCTCCAATTGACCTTTACCATAGGGTGTGTGCATGGTTACCTTCATGTTCCACTATTTACAACATTGATACACCTAGAAAGACTTCATTTAGTGCATGCGATGTTTCTTTGTGCTTTCTTGTATTACATTGTAAGGATATATTATAGCAAGTAGATGACTCTAATCTTTCTCTTTATGGAGATGAGTTAAGGATTGATGTTAATTCTTCTCCTATTATATGTATTTTCTATGAGCCTACTTTAGAATATAATTTACCTTCTTTCCCCTTTAGTGATCAAGCTTTAGTGATTTATGGCTCTCATACAAGGTTCTTTATTGATAGGGATGATAATCCTCCTATTTGGGATGAACCTTTGGATTTGGATGTTGATTACTCTCTTCCGCATGAAGCCATTATGGATGATCCTCCTATTTGGGATGAACCCTTGGATAAAGACATTGATTTATCCCCTCCTTGTGAAGATGCCTTGATACAAGAGGGTGATTTATTAATGGATGACATATTCATACATGATGGTGACTCTTTTTATAAAACACACTCCCCTTATGCAGACATTTTAGAGAAAGAAGAGGACATTATAGATACTTTACCTCCATTTGGGATTCCTTATAGTGATGAGGCATTAGCGGAGAATGATATGAATTTCCTTCATGATCTCCCTCTTAGTGATGATCTTATGGAGAACCAAGATCCTACCTCATCTCCTCCTAGGCTGTCTTCTTTTCTTCCTTCTTGTGAACCTATTTTTAGTGTTGAGACAACTAACATGGTTTATCCAAAACTCTTGTTGATGATTAAAGGTTGTCCTCGCATTACTATCAAAGGTAAACCTATGGAGTCTTTAGATTCTGTCAATGCTCAAGATTTGATAGCTCACACCTATTGTAAAAGGAATAAACCTCAACCTAATTTGGTGGTTCCTACTTCTTTACCACCTTCTCAACCCATTCTTCCTCCTCCACCCCATCTTCCTAGCAAGGAGTATGATTTGATAAACCAATTTTGTAATACCCCTACCAAGATTTCTTTATGGGAGCTTCCTCAAACTTCACCTACCTACCATGAAGCCTTGAAAAAAGCTCTAGAAAATCTTCCCACTCTACCTCCTAATCAAGAGAACATCAATGCTTTCTTACAGTGCATGCATGCTACCCCGAGTCCTCATGACATTGTATTTACTCAAAAGGATTTACCTTCTAAAGAAGTACAAAATCAACATGATTCTCTTATGGCTATTTTTACTATTAATAAGAGTACCATTTGTAGGACCTTGATTAATAATGGATCTGGGCTTCATATTTGTAGCATGGACACGCTCAAAGTGATTAAATCCGATCTTTCAACTATTCAACCTGATAATGCTCCTATATGTGGCTTTGATAACATTGATAAGAACACTTTGGGCATCATTGCCTTATCTATCAAAGTAGGTTCGGTCACCCTGAATACTCCTTTTCATGTTATGCCTAGACCTCTTAATTATAACCTCCTTTTGGGTAGACCTTGGTTGCATGAGATGCATAATGTTCCTTCCACCTTTCACCGTAAAGTCAAGTTTATTCACAAACAACATGGTGTATACACTTCATGTGGATGATGCGCCAAATCCCTTTTTAAATATTCAAACCCACAATATTCCTATTCCTGATAGTAATCCTTCTTCCTCTAATGCTCTTCTTGGAGATGATTGGGGAACCTTCGATTTTGATCCTACCTTTATTGGAGAGTATAAGGTTTCTAATATTTATTTTATGAAGCAACAAAGAGAGTTTGAACAATGAGCTTTTGCTTCTACTTCTCATTCCCTTCGTAATAACTTTTTTGTTGCTTCTACCCACTATGAATCTGTCAAACCTACTAATGATGACATAGTGACTACTAAAATTCCATTGACTCCTAATATGGCTTCTTGTTATGGTCATGGTTATCATTTACTAGTTAAACAAGGATTCCATGGTCAAGGATGTGGTAAGCATAAACTGGGAATTCAAATCCCCTTACAAAATGGGGGGCATGAGCCTTCTTATGGATTGGGTTTTAATCCTCAACAACACATCAATGTTACCAATAAGTTCTTTTGCCTAAACTCCTTCATGCTAAGATGATTACTAGACCTAAACACAAAAAGAAATGTAGTCCACACTTAAAGACTCTTCCTTTTTGTTTGTATCATAAATTTCATGATCACTCTACTAATGAATGTCAAGCTTTACATTATAAGATTAGGCAACTCATTGATAGTAAAAATATTTATATATCATATGGCAATGAGTTGTATTTCAATCTTGTTTTCTCTAAATAACATTTATGTTCCTATTATGGAGCTCCATATTATGTAAACAATGTTAGCCTAATCCTTGGGGGATCATTGTCTTGCATAGTGTTGTGAGCGATATAATAGGTCCCCTTTCATCCTTGTTCCTATGCTTGGGGGGAAAGGATACCATCTCCTTCTTTTCTATCTTTCTGAGATCCACTTTTCCCTTGGTTAAGCAATATTTATCTATTATATGATATCCAATCATACATGAAAATTTTGGTTTGCATTGAGGATCTATATCCTTGATCATAACCTATTTCATTATTTAAACATTGGGTTTCCCTGGTTGATAAATATCTCACCTTGGAAACTGAATAGTGTGCTATCCCTCACAAGGGTTACTTTTTCACTTCTTGCATGATATCTCTTTGCATTCGTCCCTTCCATGGCCTCATAGGAGCTGTGACCTTCTTGGCTTGGACTGGGTGTTGTCTATGGATATTGTCTTGATGTTGAGGAAGGATTTATCCTTGTTATTTTCTTTCCTTAACATGTCCAAATAGTATGTATTTTACCATCTTAATGAGGGGGCATATATACGGCCTCCATCATTCTATATTATGCATTTTTGTTTTAACCTTTTATTTTGCAGCATGCTAAATCCTCTGAAGGTAATGCACATAAGTTTCTAAATCCTGAAGAGATACACATTCAATTACAATTTAATTTTATAAATCCTTGGAAGGTAACACACATAAGTTGCTAAATCCTAAAGAGATACACATTTTACAAATCTATTCCATGGTGATATAAGGATATGAATCCATGGATACTTCATAAAAGTTGTCAGAAGATGCACTACATACATGCACAAAGCCACTAGTGTTGGAATTAATGGGAAGTAGTACTGAGAGGGGAGGGGTGAATCAATACCTCTAAAACTTTTAACACCTTTCTTGATTCATTATTAGTAATTATACATTACTGCATTACCAACCATTACTATTGTTCTTTCTTATGTATGTATTGTTCATTCATAATCTTTAAAGGTTTACAATATTCATAGAAGCATTCATGAAAATGATAAACACATAACAAAAGATATGGTATCACAGAAAAATCCTGTTAGGAAGTAAAAACTGCGGTGGGGATGACACCCACAAAACTTCACTATCTGCAGAATGGAAGGGAGTCAGTTAAGGCTTACAATTTGATCACTTCTGATGATCTACCCTGTTAGGAGTATTAAGGTGGAGACCTGTTAAAATCTACTCTGTTAAGAGCTTTAGCAACACTGATTTAAGTGTGCACTCAGTTATGAGATTTTACAATAGGATAGTGAAGCCCACCTTTCTTGAAAGGATTTCATTAGTGTACTACACTTGTTAGAATGAGCACAAATGTTGACCTGACTACATACAATCTATAATTTCTGATTACAGATCCATTAAAGCTCTCAAAAGTATAATATCACCTTAAGTGATTGATGAATACCTTTTCTCTGCTTGTCGGTAGCCTCTATTCTGTTCTTGAAACTGACTTGATTCTTTTTCTGTCCTTCTGCATGAATTCTCTATCTGGTCTCTAGTTGCTCTTCGTGGCTACCATCTTCATTGAATAACAACTATTCTCAATGGATTGAGCATCGATTTATACAAGTATTTGACCTATCTTGGAATTCACGCATTACAATGTTAACTCTTAGATCCAAGGTTTACAACTTGACCTTGATCTTTAGTTTGCATGTTTTAAATTAGTAAAACTAATTAAAACAATAGTAAATACATTACTTCCTCTACACATAATGGATTTAAAAGTAAATCAAGAAGCTATAAATACAACTTCAGTGATTTATCTGACGTGGAAAGTCAAATCCACTTTTTGCGGGATGTAACTGACTGTCGGTTCTTGGTCGTCAGTTTGAACATGAAGAAAGTGGGTGTTCCTTTGTTTGAACTATTTGTCGAGTTCCCTTTGTCTGTCAGGTTCCTCTCTTTTCTTGTTCCGTCGGGTTGCACTATTGTTACTTGTCGGGTTTCCTTGAGCCTTTTTGTCATTGGATAACACTTAATAATGTTTGTCAGGTAACCTTGTTGTCGGGTAGTGCAGTTCCCTGTCTATCAGTGTTGTGTAAATCGATGGTGCAGATCATGTTTTTCTCTAAGTATACTAATGGAAAAATATAATGCCTTCAATCTCCCCCTTTGACATTAGTATCAAAAACTAATATGTGCATAATACTAAAGTGTTTAGTATGTACACCATGTCTGTATCCTTGTCATCATATGACTCCCCCTGACTGTATGCATTGGTATAGTGTATGTATATGTACATGTATACTATTCATTCTTTGTATGTACATTATTTCCCCTTTCTTTTGCTATACATATGATTTCCTCTGTTTAACTGAGGTGAATGAACATATCAAATTCCCCCTTTCTTTGATACTGATGACAAAAATGTACAACTAATAATATGCCAAAATTGTGACAAAAATATGCAACTTACAATGTGTCAAATATGTTAGAATGGGTTGTTTTGATATCTTCAAGCATTTTCTCCCATAGTTATTTTAGTTGTTCTAGTGCCATGTGTTGTAGCTCTAGCCTTGCATGCATATCATAAATGTTGTCAAGGACAGACATTTCTGGGGTGGCAATTAGTATATTTGCCTGTGTCATATGGAGTGTAAGTGTCAGTAAGATCTTAACTTGGAGCTCATTTACCTCATCTCTATACTTCATCTCTGCAAACTGTATATCCTGTCTCTATTTCCTAGCCTGTATGATTTGTTCATTGTGCAATTTAAGTGCTTCTTCCGTGTTGGTGAGACTTTGTGCATTGGACTTAAGATCAGCATCAATTTTCTCTATCTTGTTAGTATACTCTTGAGTGAGTTGATCTAAAGTGCACAATTTTTGTATTAAGGTAATAGCTTCTGTCATAATTGGATCAATTGTACTTACCAATTCAGATAGCTTGACATTTTTCAGTGCCATTTCCTGGCTTATTTTCTCAGTTAGCTTGAACTCATACTTTTGTTCAAGTCTCTCTTCCATAACCTTCTCGGCATCAATATTATGAGATGTTATTGCATCTGTGAGTATGACCAGTTGATCAAGCATTGGATATTTTTGATCAATATCTATATTAGGTACAATTTGTTGAAGTATTCCCCTTGCTACTTCTAGTACCTTGGCCTCTTTTCCTGATCTCTTCAGTTTGTCTTGAATAGATTTTCTCTCACAGAGCTTAGCATACTTTGTCAATGCAGTTGTATCCAATGTTCTTGGATCACAGACTGGAATCTCAATGATTTCATCCAGAGTTACTGGATTCTTATTATTTCCTTTCTTCTTCTTTGAGATTTGAGGAGATGCAGATGTATGAACTACCATAGCTAGTTCATTTGTTCTTTCTAAATTACTTGGTGAAGGCTTTGTGGAAGATGCTTCTTGTGTCTTCTACTCAGGTGGCACCTGTCAGTTATGTGAAGACATCTCTTCATTAACTTTGGGTGTTTCTGCAGAATGTGCTTCTAATTTCTTCTCCAGCTCATTCTTCTTTTCTTCTTCACCTTTATCTATTGGTTTGTCCCATGTTTCCTTTTGAGTTTCCTTCTTATTCTGATCAATAGAAGTATCTTTCTGATCATCGGTTGTAGCTTTCTCTGTAGTTGTATCAGTGGTTTCTTTAGCTTCTCCATCACCCTTGTCCTCGAGTGTGCTTATTTCCTTTTCAGTAGATCCATCATTTCCCTCTAGTATGTTTATTGCCTTCATTAAGACCAGCATGTTACTTTGAGTTTTAGCTTGGGCTTTATTAATAGTGGTGTCCTGCTTGTCAGTTTGAGCCTTGTCAGCAGTGACATCCTCATCTTTTTGTTTCTCTTTTGCAGGCTCTGGTTCTTTTGAGTCCAAGACTGAAGTATCTTGTATTGTCTCATCACCAACATCATTTGTTGTACGATCTGATGTCTTCAAGATTTTTTTTTGTTCTTGATCCTTAAGTGTGATAAATATGACATCATCTTTCTTCTTCAGATCTTTGTCAGAGTCATAGTTAGTGATATCTTGGATGATATCATCCATGACTATGTCTAGGTTAATTGGGTCATTATCACTTTCAGTATTGTCCAGAGCACTATGCTGAGGACTTGCATTTTCTGTCTCCTCCTCTCTGTGAGGTGTGTTGGTGAGAAGTGATTAATTCTCACCACTTGTTGACTCTACCGGTAGATCTAGAAGTTGTCTCCATTTAGTTTCTATCATAGTATCCAAATCAATGAATTTGTTTTCTAGCACTTTGTAGGCTCTTATCTTGGCGACAAATTTTCCTGAGTGCTTTTTAAGTATTTCTTTAATCTCTTCAACTTTAGATTTGGGAGGCATCAGTCTCACAAGTACCCTTTCCCTTGCTTCTCTATCTATTTACAGGGCATATGACCATTGTTGGTATATCATTTTACCTATCTCGTTAGGTATTTGATTGACAAATTCTACATGTGCATATTTTTTCTTGATCATTGACTTTATGACTGCCTCTTGTATCTTATTTTGATCCTCTTAGTTTAGTGTATTCCATTATCTGATCTTCTTGTTAGTCATTGTACCATGCATATCAATAGATTTGGCAGCTTCATCCACTGTCTGATTATTTGAAGTTCTTCTTTTCTACATCAGGCTCATCATCTTTAGTGTCATCTATGTCAGCCTTTGTCCTAACCAACCTTTTCCTCTTCTTTGGAGGTGTTGTTTTGACAGTTTGTTGCCTTGTTCTCTTAGCTATATGCTTCCTTATGTAGGTCCTTACTTGACCTTTCTTCAGGGGTGTTGTATCAATTGCAGTAGTTTGACTCCTTGTCCTATGCTTCTTTGCAGGAGGTGGAGGTGTATCAGATTTAGTCTTTTTAGAATCTGATTTCTTTTCTTCTTGTTCCCCACCAATGGTGCCCTATTCATCGGTTGACTCTGGTTGATCTGGTTCCTCATCTATTACCGATAGAATCTTCTTGAGATTCTTAACCATTTTGACCTTTTTGTTTATAGTCTTTTTTATTTCTAGGCATTGTTTTATCTTTGATTTGGCCTCTTCATATGTTCCAAACCTTGGTTGTTTCTTATCAATGGGCTCATTAATTAATGCCTCAATTGCACTTGTAGCTTGATCAATGTTGATCTCATAATCCATTGGAGCTAACTAGGTTGTTCTTGGTACAACCGGTTTGATATGAGTGAAATTTGTGTCCACCATAAAACATATTTCATCTTTATGTTTTTCTACAAGTTATTCGGGAATCCTAGTCCTCTCCATCATCTTATCCTTGAACTCAAGGAAGTAATTAGACATAACAGACTCAAAACTGTCTCCTAGTGACTTAATTAGCTCACTAATCTATTGGGTTACCGGTTTGGTAGTGTTCCATACTAATTTTCCTACTGAAGGAAAGTATTCTTGAAAATAGAAAAATATACACATGATAAGTGAGCCAAACTTACATGTGTTGGTCTTTGCAGACCTGATTTTGATCATATTTTCATCAAGTTGTTTTAACAGGATCTCACACAGATCCATCTGAATTTCATTGGTTACTATCTTGTAAGTTGTGCTTACTGATGTAGTAGAAATGTTGTTCAATCTGCTAGCTTGAAAATTTTTATACCCAACTACACATGCACCAAATTTGAGTTCTTCATCGATGATTCTGTTTACTTTGAGACCTCTGTTGTCTCCTTCTACATTGGTGAGTTTTTCAACTTGTTTCATTGATGGATGCTTGTGTGCCCTAGGCTTGTTGGTTATTGGATAACTAGTGACAATGTGAAGAACATCCTTAGTTGTTTGCTTGGGTTAGTCTAGCCATAGCTTATTATCATGCATTCTGCTCAAGACTAACCTTATCCATTTTGTTTTGAATTCCCTCAGGAAATGTAGGGCATTAGTTAACCCTTTGACCTCCAAGTGTTTATGCTCTTCCTTTAGTTTTCCTTCGGCATCACACAGCTTCTTATAAGCTTCATCAATTTTAAGATCACCTATCTCTGTGATCTTGCAGTGAATATAAGACCTAATGTCTTCTATGAGCAAAACCCTAGGTGGCATTTTTGAAAACGCGTCAGTTTCATCGGGTTTCAATGCAATTTCAGGGCAAATCTTATACTTTGGTTCTACACATGTACTATTCTTGATCAACTTCACCACATTCCTCTTATCATTCTTGATCTTAGTGGTTCTTGAGGAGGTTGCCATTGTATTTCAAGTTTTTTTTTAGGGTATTCTGGAAATTAGGGCTTTCTTGATAAAACAATGACAGAGATCTTTCGGTGCCTTTGGTACTTACTTCAATTCGTAATTGTGATGAAAGATTTGTTTGCTATGTGCTGAATCAATCTATAGATGCTTATGCTTTCTTCTCTTTGATCACTTTGTTTTTGCTTTTCTTTCTCTTCAAATCGCGGGTGAAAAATGAAGTTGTCCCATCGACTATTTATAGACTTTTTTACCTAAGTCTTTGCAATAAATGCTCAACGACTCGTCGGGACATGAAGACAGGTTTCATTGGGAAGAATTTTTAAATTTTCATCGATGTTGACATGATGCTTTGGGCAGTTGTTTACCATTTTTATTTTACTGACAGATATCGGTATTCTGTCATGACAACTTCTAAACTTTGCTTTCTTACCGACAGGCATCGGGTTACATTGGCAATTTAGCCATTTTATGAGTTGACCGACAATTTTCGGTAAGTGTAAACAGATCATCATTATGTTCATCGATGATTTTCAGTAAGAGTTTATACCGATGGGGTTACTTTCTTAGAATTGTAACAAGTAACATAATATGCATCTTTATTCATGCAGATTTTGACTTTCTATCAATTTTATAATGGAACTGATGTAAAATATGAATTGGTGTAATGCAGTTCCATACTTACTTATTCAGCTTAAGTGGGGTTGGTGATGTCACCAAATCCATTGGATGGGGTGTCACCATTTGCATTGCTTGGTCTAGCTTCATCATTGCTTGAAGCTTTTATCCACATTTTGTCTCTTGCCCTCCAAATATCTTCAATGGTGTTTCCATTGGGATATGTGCTTGTTTCTATCAATCAGTCCTTGCAATCTTTCTTGAGATGACCAACTTTATGACAGTACAAGCATGCCATTCCAAGGTTTTACCAGCCTCTATACCTTTTTCTCTATCCTCTCATGCAATTTGCAGCAATGTGACCATATCTACCACATGCTGTACAATTTTTCCATGTACTGTAATGCCATGTATATTGATTACCTATTCTTTTTGGTTGATAAGGAATCTTTTGACCTTTAGGCTTCCATGATTTCTTTTTCTTTTTTTAGAATTCTTCAGATGTGTGCCCATTCATCTTGCATGTAGGAAAGTATTTGTCCATGTAGGTTTCCTTATTTGGCTGTTCTATCTTGCTCTTGCATTCATAAGCCTTATGTCCTTTCTTGTTACATTTATAACAAAATCCTATGAAACTAGGTGTAAATTTAGGAATACCTTTCATTTTACCTCACATACATTTGATGTGTGCCCTTTCTTTCCAAAGTTCTTGCATGTCATCTTTCTTGGTTTTGGATTTTCATAGACATTCTTTGGGTTTGATGATTCTCCATTTTTGGTAAAGCCTATACCATTGTTGTTGTTGACTCTTTGTTCTCCTTCAAGTAAGTCATCCATTCTTTTATTGCTTTCTTCAGCCTTTCTGATAACCTCATTATGTTTTTTCTAAATTCTAACCTCATGTTTTAGCTTTTCATTTTCTTCTCTTAGTTCACTGATAATCTGTATTCTCTCAATGAGTTCCACATTTATTCTATTTGCTTCTTGACTCATAAGAATAATTTGATTTGTGAGATCATGGTGATGCTCAGCATGTCTTTGAATTTCCATTTCCTTTTCTTTTAATTTCTCTATAATCTTCCTTCTATCATCAATAGAAAGTGTTCTTTCTATTTCAACTTGTCTAACAGAACTCATCACATCAATCATTCTTACCATCTGGCTCTCTTGACCGACTTGTAGCATCTTTATTTGCTCTGTCAGATGTTGATTGATCTCTTTGAGATTTGTGATGTTTTCTTCTAATGTATATGATATATTACTTGTATTTGATCCTGAAGATTTAAAGAAATCTAAAATCTCGTATTCTTGATAATCTTTTTCATTGTTTTGGGTAGTCATACCTTTTCTCTCATCCAGCAGCTCTCTCATCTTGATTCTAGCTTCTTTATAATGTTCATATAACATCTGTATCTCAAGATTTTTGTTCTCAATATTCTTATCAAGTTTGTACTTCTCCATTGTGTGATCTTTGCTCTTAATCCTTTAAGCTTTTCAAGAAGAGACTTAGCTCTGATACCAATTGTTGGAATTAATGGGAAGTAGTATTGAGAGGGGAGGGGTGAATCAGTACCTCTAAAACTTTTAACACCTTTCTTGATTTATTATTAGTAATAATATATTACTGCATTACCAACCATTACTATTGTTATTTCTTATGTATGTATTGTTCATTCATAATATTTAATGGTTTGAAATATTCATAGAAGCATTCATGAAAATGATAAACACATAACACAATATATGGTATCGCATAAAACTCCTGTTAGGAAGTAAAAATTGCAGTGGGGATGACACCCACAAAACTTCACTATCTGCAGAATGGAAGGGAGCCAGTTAAGGCTTACAATTTGATCACTTCTGATGATCTACCCTGTTAGGAGTATGAAGGTGGAGACCTGTTAATATATAATCTATTAAGAGCTTTAGCAACACTGATTTAAGTGTGCACTCAGTTATGAGATTTTACAATAGGACAGTTAAGCCCACCTTTCTTGAAAGGATTTCATTAGTGTACTACACTTGTTAAAATAAGTACAAATGTTGACCTGAATACATACAATCAATAATTTCTGATTACAAATCCATTAAAGCTCTTAGAAGTATAATATCACCTTAAGTGATTGATGAATACCTTTTCTCTACTTGTTAGTAGCCTCTATTCTATTCTTGAAACTAACTTGATTCTCTTTCTGTCATTCTGCATGAATTCTCTATCTAGTCTCTAGTTTCTCTTCGTGGCTACTATCTTAATTGAAAAACAACTATTCTCAATGGATTGAGCACCTATTTATACAATTATTTGACCTATCTTGGAATTCATGCATTACAATGTTAACTCTTAGATCCAAGGTTTACAACTTGACCTTGATCTTTAGTTTGCATGTTTTAAATTAGTAAAACTAATTAAAACAATAGTAAATACATTGCTTCCTCCACACATAATGGATTTAAAACTAAATCAAGAAGCTATAAATACAACTTCAGTGATTCATCTGACATGGAAAGTCAGATCCACTTTTTGTGGGATGTAACTGACTGTCGGTTCTTGGTCGTCGGTTTGAACTTGAAGTCTGTCGGCATTCCTTTGTTTGAACTATTCATTGGGTTCCCTTTGTCTGTTGGGTTCCTCTCTTTTCTTGTTATGTCAGGTTGCACTGTTGTTACTCGTCGGGTTTCCTTGAGCCTTTTTTTCATCGGATAACACTTAACAGTGTTTGTCGGGTAACCTTGTCATCGGGTAGTGCAGTGCCCTGTCTATCAGTGTTGTGTAAACCGATGGTGCAGATCATGTTTTTATCTAAGTATACTAATGGAAAAATATAATGCCTTTAGCCAGAAGGTGCACAACTTTATGGGGTGACTATCAAGTGCTTTCTTGGTGGTCCATCCTATCCTTTTTGTGGTTCACAATGAGATACACACATCTTGTTGGGTGAGCTAACCACTCCTCTCTCTCTCTTTCTCTTTGACTAGTGATGTCTCTCTTATCGTGATCTTAGGGTTGATAAAGACTTAAGTCCCTAGGGGCCTTAGGATTCCTTTGTCCCTTTTGATTTCAATAATATTATCTTTTCTTCATGATCTCTTTACCAAGAGTTTGCGTTGAGTCCATACTCTTGCTAAAGTGGGGGCTAAATGTATAGTTAGAAAATGGAAGCACTTCCATTATGCACTGGTTTAGCCTTCCGATTAAGTGGTTTGGGATCATCTCAAGTACCTTGAATGGATCTCTGACTTGGATCTAGCTTTCTCCCCTATTCTGCCTCATTTCCTGCTTTTCTCCAGCCTGTTTCTGACATCCTAAACTACAAAACTAAGATTTTTGACCTCAGGGTCAAAATCAACCTTTCTGGGTCAAGGTCAACCTTAACCTTGACCTAGGTTAAGGTTTACCTCAACCTTGACCTAGGTCAAGGTCAACCTTGACCTAGGTCAAGGTCAACCTTGACCTTGATGTATGTCAAGGTTGACCTTGACCTTGACCTAGGTCAGAATCAACCTTTTTCTTACCCAAGGTCCAGATTTCAAGTTTCAGGGGTTTCCGGGTGTCAGGCTTCGGAAAAGTTCATTTCCCACTTTTGGGTCGACTATTTTGGGTTCTAAAATGATGAATCTTAAATTATATTTAATATAGGTCCACTTCTAGGGGTATAGGTCTAATGGGGATTTAATTCTCCTATGTAGGCCTCTCTAGAAGATTGTGCCCTAGATTTGTATATAAGGAAGTTTTATCCTCTCATTTTCTCTAAGACATAAGAAGCAATTCAATCCATCCAAACTCTATGCATGATCTATTGAAGAAATCATCTACTATCAAGAATTCAAGAATTCAAAGATATTCAAGCACTCAACTCATCAAGGAGATACATTGCTAGCGATTGAAGGATTCAAGCTCTATGGAGCCCTCTTGTTGAAGATTTCTCCATCCATATTCCTCCAAGCCTTTTCTTCTTCCAAGATCCATTCAAGATTGGTGTTGAATATCTACAAGAAATTGGTTTGGGACATCCTACATTCTACATTCTACATTCTACATCCATTTGGTGCATACATACTTGTGGATCCACGGATTTGAATCCGCCACAAGGGTTTCCATACAAGCAAGGTGAATTTGTTCATTTACTTTATTTTATTTATGCAATTTAAATTATATTTTAAGGTTAATTCCAAAACTGGGGTTTGACCAAGGCAAACCCCTCCCCCCCAAAAAAAAAACCATTTTTCTTGTAGGGACAGGTTCGAAACAATGAATTGGAGTGTAGATCCGGATACCCTTTTCAGCAAACTATCGGGATCCAAACACAAATTTTTTGTCAGAGATTTTGGGTCAGAATCAGAGGTCGATTCTTCCCTAGGTTAGAATCAAAGGTTGATTTTTCCCTAGGTTAGAATCATAAATTTTGGGTCAATGGTGACATTGACTTGAGGGTCAAAATTGGAACTGAGCCAGATCAAAAAAAGATTTCTGGGTTTTGTAGATCTTGCAGTTTCAATGTAGAGTTGAGAAAATCAACAGTTTTGAGACCGTCTGACAGGGTTTTTAGTAGGTTCTTTTTCAAAGGTATGTATTTTATTCCATTTTTCTTTACAAACATTTCCAAATTTACACCCCTTATCAATTACAATTAAATGTAAGGTGGATAATATGTGCATAAGGTCACTTTTATGAGAAAACCCCCATTGTTCTAAACCCTATCCATATTTTCTATATTACAATAAGGATTGATCTCTTTATAATTATTATTCCCTCTCTGAATGAATATTTCATCTTTTAGATCATTCTAAGTTTTGTCTCCAATCTTTGCTTTTGTAATAGGTTATTTTGCATACAATGGATCTTGGTGATTGAATTCTATGAATTCTAACAGTGGCTTCATTTTATATGCAATTTTTCTACCACATATTTATTTGTCACATGTCTTCACATGAGAAAACCGTGGATGACAAGTGGTTCACATGTTTTTAGCTTGATGATAAGTTAGGTCATCAATGCATTCAACTTCAACATACTTTTGGGTCACTCATGGGTGCAATGAGCCTAGATTATCTAGTTTTCAAGCCACATGATGTGGCGATAACACATTTTTGCATTACATGGGTACAATTATCCAAGGTTCTCCAATTTTTGTTTTCTCTAGAGATATAAGTGAAAAATACAAAATTTAAACATTTTATTTTACAAATTTAATCACTCAAAATAGAAAATAGTGGTGATTCATAAATTTTAGAAACAAACCATATAGTATCTCCAAAAATGGGATATAACATCATAGATAGGCAACTTGATTTAAGAAAGTAAACAAGTATTTACCAAGTCAGTATCTTAGATAAAAACAACCATCCTTGAAACTCATGGCTATGTCATTGTGGTTCAATAACTCACCCATATAGGTTGCGCGAGTAACAAAATAGCCCAACATATGGTTCACAACAATCTTCTCATATGGTGAGAGACATGAAAATTGACATGAGAGAAAGGAAACATTTGTGACAACTCTAAATAAGAGAGGCAACTCAACCATGAAGACGTATAGTCATTTCCCTAACCATCTTCATTAGTTAATTCAAGGCTAGATGAACCCAAAAGAAAGAATGTATATTACTGCTTAACAAGACTCAAAAATACCTTTTTGATTTTCTCATGCCCATCCCAACTATTGTGATGTTCCTTGAACTAACCTACAAAAACATGAATTAAAATAATTGATTCTATATGAATCAAGTAGCATTTTTATTGTGACAAAAATAACTTGTTATTCAATATTTTCTAGCACACAACAATACCAAAAGTAATACATGTCGCTCTTAATAATGATTCTTATACGACTTAATTTGAAGACCTATAACAAATATATAAACACTTGCAACATATTTATTGAAAAAAAATTATTATTACAAGTGTGCCTAAATGATACAAGAAAATTTATAGGGTTGTTATAAGCGATCTTCACCTTTCTATAGGTGAATTGAATATGGAGTAAAACATAACTTTCTTGATCTAAACTTTCACAAATAATTTTTAATCAATAAGACAAATGAATGAGATATATTATGGTAGGAGACAAGCTTGTGGTAAAGCGACATCCTTGTACAAGGTGTCAAATTTTATTCACACAACAAAGTAATTGATAAGATGTGGTAATATGAGATTAGATGTAATCATGGATGGGTGAGGAGAGGAATCAAATTATAAGGAATAAACATAGGCAAATAAGCGGTTGTAAAATAGATTTAGTTGGGAAAATAAAGGTGGTTGGGAAATGACTTGGAAGGAAGTTAGATAAGGTGTGAAAAGAGAGATATGTATTTTAATATGGTAAAGGTAGGAGGAAGAATAGGGCTAATTAAAGAGACGTGAGATAGGAGTTTGGGAATTGATGGGCATGGAAGCACTAGGAATAGGGGAATATATTAATAGGTACATTTAAAGATTTTTTGGTCTATGTTATTTATCATAATTTTTGGATCAAACAAATCCATTCACATTTTTTTTTGTATTGTAGAAGATTTGAACTCAACATCATTTAGATGCCTACAACATGGACTTTGTCTTTACACCAGATGTCCTTTGACTTCACAAAAAATAATTGAGAGTAGAAAGTGAGCTCTTTGTGTCTTGGAGGATTGACAACTCAATTGTATGTTTTTTTTTACACAGGATATTCATTTGTTGGGAGGATGTGTAAGAGGAAAGGATATCATGTGAAGTAGAGGGATAACTGAACTATGACTCTCTCTTGTGGAACAATATCAAACTTGCTTTCTTGCACTTGTCTTATACATTTATCTTGAAATGCATGAAAGCATACTTGAGTTATAATACATTATTGTTTCATAATGTTATGTGTGTGTGTGTGTCTATATATATATATACAAAATGGAAAGTGCAACTGATTTCTTGATATTTATGAACTTGTAGGAAGATTGTTTGATTAGTATAACTATATGTATGAGTATAAGTGGATGTAAGAACTTCACCATATCCAAAAAGAGAGGGAAAGTATCATTGGGGAGAGGGATGTAGACATGAGAATGTTAGTAATAACTGAGAGGGGGGGGGGGGGGGGGAATTNTGAATTAGTGGCCTCAAAATTTATCCTTCAACTATTTACCACCAATCAAATAAACCTCAAATTATTAAGTCCCTACAAGATTCATCCCATGAAATACTTATAATGATTAACTATCTATCAGTTTTCCTTGTCTGTCCTTATTCTCCTTGATTACCGATAAGCAGTAAAACTATTTACCGAAACTCGGTAAATAAGTGGAGTATACCAATCAATATAGAAATGCATATGTGAAATGTAAAACAGTAAAGTAATAAACCATACACACATAACACATGGATTTTAATGTGGAAACCCTGTTAAGGGGAAAAACCACTGGGACTGGTACCCCAAATTTTCACTCTTCTGAAGTGAGCCCTATTAGGAGCCAACCCTGTTAAAGGTTACAAACACACTATTAAGTGTGACCTTGTTAGAGGATTTTATACATA
>MU226895.1:1442469-1463173 GCA_018584345.1 Thuja plicata
TGAATTAAGCTTGTCTCTTATATAGACATGATATTCACCGTTTCTTGATTCTTGATTCTTGGCATGAAAAACAATCCAGCCAATTTGATTTAAAGCATAACTCCTGATTTATCTCGTAGTTATCTTCTTGCCAACTGTATAAATCATATTTAAATCAATCACTTAACTCTGGTCAAATAAAACAAAGAAAACAACCAGTTAAGTCTATGTTTAGCTCTTGCAAGCTAGATATTTTGTTATTTTCTGAACTCTTTGTTCTATAGGTCAACTTTGCAGTTAGTCGTCGGTGACAACTGACAGTTCCATCAATGTGACTCCAGTCAGCTTCGGGATCTCTGTCCATCGAGCATCATTGGATTTTACTCATCAGGCAACTCTATTTTCAGCTCGTCGGACATCCTGTGGTTTTGCTTCGTTGGGCAACACTGTCTTCTATTCGTCGGGTATCACTGTGAATTTTCTTCTTTGCCTTTACCGAAGGTGTGCACTCTGTTGGTGTTGTTTGTCACTTGGTGAATACTTGACATTTATGCATTGCTGAAAGCATAACCTTTGTTCCATTGATTCTCTGAAGTCTTTGGACTTATGTACATGACCATACAAATGATATCGAGTTGACATCAATGACAATACAAACCATTAACTAATTTAATGTCTTGCATTATCTTCAACTTAACATTATCAAACACTCAATCAGTTACATGTCATTAGAGAAAAGGTAAAAATTGTAATCAACACCTAAATTATGACTATGATTTAAGTTGTACCTATTAGGGTTTATTGTTATTAACATACCCTATTGTTAGGAGGGTAATGTTGATTATCTACATTTCCTTGTATTGTTAAATTAAGTTGTTTGGATTGACTTGTCGAGGGTACCACCATGTTTGTAACACCTTTTATCATTACTTTATGGTTAATGGACGAGATATTATTTCTTAGCTCATATTATCAATACAAATATGAATATATGTGAAACTACACAATATGCATATGCTCATAAATATGGATTAGATAAAAACATAAGTATGTGTATATACATAGATTTTCATGTACGCATATTGGTATTGATAATCTTACATAAGATATGATTTTAATTTTAATTTATTAAGAATTTATTTTCTATATTTATTTATTATTGAAATATTAATCCCACATGGTGTGGGCCACCATTTCTCACTCATTGTGGAAAAACTTGATTTTTTCAAGCTTGATATGAGCTCAAGATGTAGTAATTTATATTGCATGTTTCATTTGATCCCATTGATGGAAATTCTCCATCGAGCACTATAATATTTCTGCTAAAGATTTCTGACTCATATATTCTAATGAGGCTTTGTTTATAAGCATTAAGGACTAACAAACTAATATTTTCATGACTCAATGTAATGCAAAACCTAAGGTTGCAAATATAAACTTTGTTCATTTGACATCATCAGAGTCTACTTCATTGTTTTTTTTACCTAAATTAGAATTTGAAACATTAAAAACATATTCTTCTTCAGAGCGGCAACATATATGTAGATTTTACACATTTTCTCCTTGAGTGAGAATTTTCCCAATGTTTGGAATAACCATTTATCGCTATTATTATTTGATAGGCTTCCTTTGGGGAGAAACAAGTGACCAAAAATTTATCTCATGCTGAAATTTAGAGAGCCAAAATTTTATCCGTTGCCAGACCATACAATATTCGGTAGTTTTTGGCCTCTGGTGCTTTCTCACCCTTCCCGTTTATCTTGGCTTATTCCTCTCTAAAGTGACAAATTGTCTTCTCTGCTCTACTCTCACTCATGAATTTCAATCCCTCTTCACGAGGTTGTGTACTCTGGAAATCTTGGTGTTGTGGAGGCTTTGATGGAGGGAATTGAAGGAGGTTTTTGTTGATTGGGGAGCACTCAATAATTTCTACTGGTGGATTCCTTTGAATTTGGCTACGTCTCTTACTTCTTTCCAAGACAACGCTCCTTCCTTCCAATAGGTGATTCTATGATGAGTGCAATCTTCCCAAGGCAACAACACCTTCCACCCAAACACTCTCTCCAAAAAAATGCAAGAAATTATTATCAAACTCTCCCTTTGAATCGTTTGCGTTCTCCCCTTTGAATTTCAATTTTTTTTATCTCCTCTCAAAATAGAGCTCTTTTTCCCCATCTCCTTTTCCCTATGATGGTATCTATATTTTTTTTTCATAATCTCAGGACCTTAAAACCTCTAGCAGGTCACTTGTTTCCTTTGAGTGGTTTCCAGCATCCCATTCCTAACTGATCTGTCTTTGCCTCCAATGAAAATCAATATCAATTCTTTTCTTCTTTGCATTTTCTCCCACTGTTTCATTTTTTCACCATTTCCAAAACCAACTATTCGCATGCCAATGACTTGGAATATCTAATTCTTGTAAGTAGAACAATGTTCCTACCAAATATGAGAAGTTGGTTGCAGTAGAATCTTTTTTTTTTCCAGCTTGCCACTAGCTGAAAAGCTCTCTGCTCAAATTTTTGAAGCTATTGAGAAATGTAGAAAAACATCATTGGTCTCCAAGGATTTTATCCACTCAAGGTGGCCAATGCTAGAACTTTCCACTTTTAAAAGTTCTAGGAAAAATCCCCACATGAAAATACTACCCCTATTATTCATGTTATCATTGAATTCCATTTCTAAATTTATAGTAGACAATCAAGCATGGAAAGAGTTGGGGATATTTGACGAGGATCAGGTTGAATGAGATGTTACTTTAAGAGAAATAAAATCATTCAAGGTTTAAATGTTAAAATAAGTTGAGGATGTGGTGGGTTTTATAGATGAAGTTGCAAAAGCATATGATCCTAGCTGCTTCCCCACATACTCATTTCTCTGCAAGGGAATGGATGTCAAGACTGGAAGTAACTTCAATAGTTGACCTTACTCCTGGATGGTTGTATTTTAAAATAAGTGCCAAGTTTTTAAAAGTACCATGGAGATTTATGTTTGCATGGATTTGTCGACATCCCTTTCGCACCTTCTTCAACCTCATCTTTCTTCAACAAGTGTTATGGTCGTTGTTGTATAGTATAATGTATTCTTCATTATTTTTTGTGCAGCATATGAGATTCCAATGTAGGACCTACAATCAACATGATTTGCTTCTCTACACCAAGCTTCTCACCCTTTTCCAGGGAAATTGAGGATTGTTCTTACAAGAGAATTATGGATCTTGATAAATTTTGATAAATTAATTTTCTTAAAGCAAGTTAATCTCAAATCTTGCTACTATTCAAATCTAAATCAATGAAAGAAATGTTGAGCAGTTTATTTTGTGCTTAGAAATTACAATTATTCCTTTCTGTTTTAAATTATAAATGTCCATATGGTGTTTGCTTGACTACCTTTTGATGGGCATTTTACATATACTATATAGATGCACTATGTGAGAAAAAAATGCAATTAAATTTCATGTAGTTACTTATTTTCTTCCTTGTATATATTATAGATCTCTCCCAGAGAGCAAGAAATCTATATTATTGAAGACTAGATAGTCAAGATTGGAAAATAAGAGAGTAGATTTCCATAGTCTATTATTATTATGCTTTGTTTCTAGATTATACCATGTAGTATTTTTATTGATTCCTTAACTTTTTATTGGTCTATGGTTTTTAAGCTTTCGAATTTTCTTTTCATATTTCAAAATACACCGATTTTATTTTTGCTCATTTGTGTCTCCAAAGGAAATATCATAAAATATTTCTAGAAGTTTTTGTAATCTTTTTGTGCATACCCTACAATCATGACATTCCATGAATAGATTCTTGAATAGTCTTATGGATATCCTTCAATCTTGTCATTCCATGAAACCACACTTTGTTTGAGAAATTTTGTCAAAGGAGTTCACGTGCTTTGTCATAAAACATAAAAGAAAGAAATTTGGAAGACTAAAGCCCTGGGATCTAAATCCTTTGGCTTTTTTAAGCCAGAGATAAGAAAAGAAAACTATGCCTACTACCTATAAAACGACTAATTAAAAGTTAATTCCTCTTTTTTCTTTACCTTATTTATAACTTTTAATTTTGATTTTAAGATTAAATTTTTCTTTAATATGTAACTTAAAATAAAATTAAAAAATATAATTATCTTACAATAATTACAATTTTAATAAGTATATCTAAATCATAGAAAAGAGATCATTATAAAGACTTGAGTCATCTATTTGATTTTTCCAATAATCTACTTAAATAATATCTCTAATAGTATTGGACTGTATAATATTTTACATTTAGAAATTATTTGTCAATTAACTGATTAATTATATGATAAACTCATGACTTTCAATATCAATGCTTCACTTCACCACTTCAATTCTACACATGTATAAATCTTGAGAGAAAATCATATAGAAGAAATGGAAAAATCCATATGTAAAATTGAAAGAATCTAAGAAATGATATGTACCTGAAGTATTTTAAATTTACAAATATATAATATATATTTTTTCATTAAAAAAATAGTATGTCCATCTTTATTATAGTTGACTTGTCTATTATTTTATTTTTATAGACAATAATTTAGATTATCGTCTTCTTGAGATAAATTTGATGGGATTTCATTTTAAAATTGTTAAGGAAGAGAAATCTTCTTTTTGTTTATTTAGTTTTATTAGGGTTTGATTGTGTATTTCCCTTACCTTTACATTTAAATTGTAATTGTATTGAAATGTGATTATGAGGAAGATAAGACGTTCCACCTTTATCCCCAAATGCACAAATGCAAGATCCAAGTTGATCAACCCAAAAGAGGGATTAATGCATAAATGAATCAACCATTTGGAAATGAGAGTAAAGAAGAAGATCTTAAATTCTATTAATTGATTATATAGATATGATAAATGATAGTAATTGAAAAGGATGAGAAGAAGAACCAACCTTAAAGAATTGTAGATCAAAGAATGTTGTTTTCTGAGGTCTGTAGAATATTTCTAGAAAATCTAAAGTATGATCCAGAACTAGAACGTAGAGATGAACAAAACGCAAAAATATTTTTCTGATTCGACACTGTCTTATGAAAAAGGTTGACCTTGACCCACAAATGTCACCTCTGACCCAATAATGTCGACCCTGACCTGCACAACATCGATAGAAAATCTGTTCGCGAAGCCCAAAAGAAAGCCAAAAAGGGTATCTAGATCTGAGTCCAAATCTGTAGTATTGAACCTATTCCTGCAAGAAAAATAGGTTTGTTTATTGGGGGGAAGGGGTTTGCCTTAGTCAAACCCTAATTTTGGAGTTAACCTTAAATATATGTAATTGAAATTGCAGAAGTAAACAAAGTAAATGCATAAATTCACCTTGCTTGTAAAAAGTCCTTGTGGCGGATTCAAATCCGTGGATCCAAAAGTATATGCCAAAATGTGGAATGTAGAATATAGGATGTCTTTAATCTCTTTCTTGTAGATCTCCAACACCAATTCTTGAATGGGTTCTTGATCTGGAAGAGGCTTGGAGGAAGGTGGATGGAGAGATCACCAAAAGGGCATCATAGAGCTTGAATCCTTCAATGGCCTCTAATGGATCTCCTTCATGAAAATGAATGCTAGAATGCTTGAGGAGGGATGAATGCTAGCTTGAATTATTTCTCCTTAGCTTGCTGGAATTGCACTTGATGATAGCTTGAGAATGCTTGATCACGATTAGAAGACTTAGAGAAAATGAGAGGAGAAAGCTCCCTTTTATATGAAACTAGGGCACAATATTCTAAGCAGGCCAACATAGGATGATTAAATTCCCTTTAAAGCCTTTACCCTTAGGAGAGGACCTATATTAAATATAATCTAGGAATTGACGCTTCAGAACCTGAAACAGCTGACCCGGAAGTGGGAAACAACTTTTGCAAAGACTGACATCCGAAAACTATGGGACCCCAAGATCTAAACCTTGGGTCAAGGTTGAGATCGACCTTGACCTAGGTCAGGGTTGAGGTTGACATAGATCAAAAAGGTCGAACTTAACCTTGAGGTCCAAGAGCTCAGGTCTACAGTCCAGAATGCAGAAAACTAGATGGAAAGAAGTGGAAAGTGGGGTAGAATAGGGGGAAAGCCAGGTCTAGATCAGGAACCCATTCAAGGTGCTTTTCATGAACCCAAACCACTTACTTGGAAGGCTAAACCATTCTATCATGGAAGTGCTTCCATTTTATGACTATACATTTAGCCCCCACTTTAGCAAGAGTATGAGCTCAACACAAACTCTTGGTAAAGGAGAACATACAGAACAAACAATCTTATTGGAATCAAAAGGGACACAGAAATCCTCAAGCCCCCAAGGGACTTGATTCTTTATCAACCCTAAGATCACGATAAGAGAGACATCACATAGTTAAAGAGAGAAAGAGACAAAGGTGTGATTATCTTGCCCAGTGAGAACTTATGTCCCATTGTGAACCACACAAAAAGTGTAACTAGAGAGATGGAGTTGAACTACCTAGTGAATGTGGCTATTCACTAGTCAACCCATCAGGGAGATCCATTCTTAAAGGGATCAAAAACATTGTAAATTAAAAACTGGCAGGATCGAGAGATACGTGTAAATTTAAACTAGAGGGATCAAGAGATCCTAAAAGGTAAAATGTCCATGCTTTAAGGATTAGCTTTTAATCCATAAAGGGAACAGTTTTAAGTCTTGAAAAATATTTTGAATGTGTGTGTGTGCAAAAAGTGAGTAGAGTGTATGCCCCCACATTAAATTCATTGCTAACACTTTAACAGGAGCAATGGTTTTAACAGAAACATAAACAACTCTACAAATTACATTTCCACTATGAGATGCCCCCAAACAAAGACAACTCAAGGGAAATAAAACATAAACATACATAAGAGAACATAAGGGATCTACCTACTGTGGGGTTAGTATGATTATAAGATAACATGTATATAGAAATATGATATTATTGCAAATGAATTGACATCATTCCCCAAAGAAAGTAGAACTACAATCACAATGGAGGAAAGAAACTTAAGAGTTAAAAAGAAGAATCTTTTCAGACCACAACCTGGAGACCAAAAATAATTAGTGCTACCATGTCAAAGATCCAAGCAGACTACACAAGGAAAATAGTTATAAAAAATAGCACAAGTACAACATAACATGAAACAACATATAGAATAATAAAGATACATATAGAAGAATTTGTACAACAGGTTTGATTCCTTTATCACCTTGCACCAACAAAGTAACAATGGTCATATAAAAGAGTCTAACAAACATTTAGCAAATACATTATGGGAGAAGCACATTACAACATGCAAACACAAAAAGGGATACCATAAAAGATAAGCCAATCAAGCACATTGCCGACCCTCCACATCTTGGTTGATGTTATTGATGGAAGGTGGGTAGCTCATAAGAGGGACTATATCCAATATAGTAGGAATGATAGCCAGTTCCAAACAAGGATCCTCTTGAGAATCGTAATGCTCAATACCAGGTTGAATTGTTAACTGAGTTGAAAGCATATGAGGTAGATCAATATCAAGATCAATGGTCTCGTATTCATCACTAAGATCAATAGGATCATCAAGAGTGTCCTCCTCATCAAGGTTGATTGAAATGGGCTCTAAGATGAAAATAGGATCATCATACGCATTCATCTCATCATCATTATGAATATTGACTTCTTTCGACACATCAAGCATAGGTTGATCAAAGAAGGTAAGGAGTTTTGAATATCAGAAGCATGAGCTCTAGCATTAGCTCTACGCTTCTTACAACGTTCATTAGTAGATTTTTAATGTTTAGCTTTGCTTACCACATGTTGAGAACTAGGAGGAATGACCACAGATTCTATGGGAGGATTCTCAATAGGTTGTGATGAAACAATAGAAGTTTGAGTAGTAGAATTAGAAGTAATTGATAAAGGAGGTATGGAAGGTGTAGGCAAAAGACCACGGTTAAGATCTATCTGAGGCATACTTAAATCAACAATTTTGTGATGTTTGTAAGCTTGGTATGAGCAAAAGAGATGATCAGGGTGAGGAGGACATGAGTTGGGTAATGAGGGCCAAAAGAAATCGAGAGTAGCACAATCTCTAGGCCTAGAAGGTTGATACAAACTATGATTAATCATCTTGACTTCTCCATTATGAATGAACTTAAGACATTTATGAATGGGAGAAGTGATATCATGTATATAAATTATCCAAGGTAAACTAAATTTGATTTGAAATTTATCAGAAGTAGGGATAATGATGAAGGTAGTATCTACAACTTTACCACAAAGTTCTACAGGTAAGTTAATAGAACCAAGTGCAGGATAAAGAAAACCATTACATGTTTGGATCCATGCATCAGATGGATCATAATAATCATGTTGTAGGCCTTTCATAAAAAGATTTTCCTCAGTAATGACATTTATTAAAGATGTGGGACCAACTAGACAACCACGAGTAGGTATCTTAGCAATACTAGCATAGATATAAAGGGGACCATCGAGAGCTTTAATTGTTTCAGAATCATCAAAGGTAATTAAAATTTCCCTAGGTCGCTTGTCCTTAGTTTTTTTTTATGTTTAGGTGGAATTGGAAGTTGAAGTGAAGGTGAAGATTCTTGAACAGTAACTTGAGATGGCACAACACTCTCCACATTATTAACAATATGATTAAGATCATCCATCTTTGAATCATAAATGATATCCACAGGAGATGGTTGAGATATAGTATTCGTATCATGTGTAGGTACAGGATTGGTATATATTTGAAGGTTTTGATAAGGAGGAGAAATATATTTATTTCCATTACCATCAAAATTATCAACAGTTAAAGCTTTAGAATCAATTAAGTCTTGAATTTTATGCTTTAGAGAATAACATTTTTCGGTGTTATGGCCATTCTGGCGATGGTATTGGTAGAAAGCTTTAGAATCAAAGGATTTTTAAGCTATCATGGTGGGAAGAAGAGGTCAAATAGGAGGCAAGGTAATCATATTAGCACTTAACAACCTACTCATTATATAATGCAAAGTTTCAGAGAGAGGAGTAAACGTACAATTCATACAGAAAGCAGTGGATGCAGATGTAGCCGCAACTTGATCAGCAACCACATTCATCTATTTATTAATCTTGACATAGTTTTTAGGTTTCTTAAAATTATTAGGATTAGGAGCATTGTCACTCTTATCAACTGGAACAGGATCCATTGGAGTGTTTCTCTCAAACTGACTCACTTGTAATTGATAATAGTGAAGTGTTGCACACAATTGTTGAAAGGAGGTAAATTCAGTAAGAAAGATATTATCTCTAATATCCTTTTGTAAATTTGAAATAAACATATGTTGAATATCAATATCAGGAACAGGATAAGAAATCTGAGCATGTAAATGCTTAAATATACCAGTAAAGTCAGTCAATTTTTCCTTTATGTTTTGTTTATAGTGCATTAAATCAGATAAGGACACTTGTGGACCAATTTTATTTTGAAATTATTGAATAAAGAAATTATCAAGTTTAGGAAAAGAATCAATGGAATAAAGAGGTAAGGAACAATACCATTGTAAAGTCTTATCTCAAAAGGTTCTAGCAAACAATTTAGCTAAGATCCTATGGTCATGAACATAATCACTACAAAGGATTCAAAATTTTTTAACATGAATAACATGATCGCCTTTACCATTGTAATTCTCAAGACGAGGCATATCGGCTTGCTGAGGGACAGTAACACGAATGATGTCTAAAGATAAAGGGCTACCCATGTCACACGTAGGAATGCTAAATTTGGATTGAGTAAAAGATGCAAGTTGTTGTAAAGATGACATAGTTTTAGCCAAACTAATAATTATGGAATCATTAGAAGAAACATGTGGCATAGAAATATTTGGAACACTAGGAAAAGTATAAGAAGCAGTAGGAATAGAAGACACAACTGGTGGAACATTATGAACCATAGTTGGAAGAGGATTAGTATAAGTAAAAGTCACACTATGATATGAAGGTTGTGAGGTAGGTAAAGATATCGACAGAACACTCACATGGATAGGTGCACTTGGGAGAGAAGCTATCATCAAAGGAGGAGTGTAAGTAGGAATACTAGGTAGAGAAACAGAAGAAGGTCCTACGCTAGTGACAATATGTGTGAATCCTAACTCTTGAGCTTCTTGAGCTAAAGGTTTAACATTCAAGTTCACAAGATGAGTAATACTAAATAATAAATTAACACCTTGGACATTATCACAGAGGACTTTCTTAAGAGCCTCTATAGCTTGGATAGAATCTTGATTATGGTTTTCTTGGATAAGCCAGTTTCCCATTTTATCAAGTTCGGTTGAAAGGTTTTGCACTTGTTCAGGAGGAACTCTTAAAGCATCATCCCCATCATGAGATGAGTGAGAAGAGTTATGCTCCATAGAAGGATTGGAATCATGAGTTATCAAATTATCATCAGAAATCGTAAGGAAAGGAGAGGAAGACTCGGGATCGAAGGAACCCGTAAGTCTACGACTTCTTCTAACCGGGATACTATAAGTAGGAGTAGAGGCGGTAAAGCTCATACACCAATATAATGAAAATAAACTTAACACAAGATTTTGATTTGTTAATTTTGAATGTAATTGAAAGAACATGCAAGATCTAGCATAAACATGTAAATCTAACACCAAAAATAAAGAGTTGTCTATCGCGGGTTCACCAAAATGTAAAGGAAGAAAAATCTTCTTTTTGTTTGTTTAGTTTTTTCAGGGTTTGATTGTGTATTTCCCCAACCTTTACATTTAAATTGTAATTGTATTGAAATGTGATTATGAGGAAGATAAGATGTTCCACCTTTATCCCCAAATGCACAAATGCAAGATCCAAGTTGATCAACCCAAAAGAGAGATCAATGCATAAATGAATCAACCATTTGGAAATGAGAGTAAAGAAGAAGATCTTAAATTTTGTTAATTGATTATATAGATATGATAAATGATAGTAATTGAAAAGGATGAGAAGAAGAACCAACCTTAAAGAATTACAGATCAAATAATGTTGTTTTTTGAGGTCTATAGACTATTTCTAGAAAATCTAAAGTATGATCCAGAACTAGAACGTAGAGACAAACAAAACCCAGAAATATTTTTCCAATCTGACACTGTCTTATGAAAAAGGTCTACCTTGACCCACAAATGTCACCTTTGACCCAATAATGTCAACCCTGACCTGCACAACGTTGACAGAAAATCTATTTGCGGAGCCTGAAAGAAATTCAAAAAGGGTATCCAGATCTGAGTCCAAATCCACAGTCCCAAACTTGTTCCTACAAGAAAAAGAGGTTTTTTTGTTGGGGGGAAGGGCTTTGTCTTAGTCAAACCCCGATTTTGGAATTAACCTTAAATATATGTATTGAAATTACAGAATTAAACAAAGTAAATGCATAAATTCACCTTGCTTGTAAAAAGTCCTTATGGTGGATTCGAATCAATGGATCCACAAGTATATGCCAAAATATGGAATGTAGAATATAGGATGTCTTAATTCTCTTTCTTGTAGATCTCCAACACCAAGTCTTGAATGGGTTTTTGATTTGGAAGAGGCTTGGAGGAAGGTGGATGGAGAGATCACCAAAAGGGCATCATATAGCTTGAATCCTTCAATGGCCTCCAATAGATCTCCTTCATAAAAATGAATGCTAGAATGCTTGAGGAGGGATGAATGCTTGCTTGAATTCTTGTTCCTTAGCTTGCTGGAATTGCACTTGATGATAGCTTGAGAATGCTTGATCATGATTAGAAGACTTAGAGAAAATGAGAGGAGAAAGCTCCCTTTTATATGAAACTAGGGCACAATCTTCTAAGGAGGCTGACATAGGATAATTAAATTCCCATTAAAGCCTTTACCCTTAGGAGAGGACCTATATTAAATATAATTTAGGAATCGATGCTTCGAAACTTGAAACAACTGACCCAAAAGTGGGAAACAACTTTTGCAAAGATCGACATCCAGAAACTGTGGGACCCCGAGATTTGAACCTTGGGTCAAGGTCAAGGTTGACCTTGACCTAGGTCAGGTTCAAGGTCAACATATACAAAAAAGGTTGACCTTGACCTTGAGGTCCAAGATCTCAAATCTACAGACCAAAATGCAAAAAATTGGATGGAAAGAAGTGGAAAGTGGGGCAGAACATGGGGAAAGCCAGGTCTAGATCAGGAACCCATTCAACGTGCTTGTCATGACCCCAAATCACTTACTCAGAAGGCTAAACTAGTATATCATGGAAGTGCTTCCATTTTTCGACTATACAAAAATAAATATTATTAAGAGGTTGTCATTCTATTGTCACATTATAGCTTTTTAAAATTTTGGTTCTTTAATCTTAATTTTAATTTTTTTCCTATTAAGCATAATATATGAAAGTAGTTACATCATCAATAGTTTAAAAACATACCATACCCTGGTACAACTATTGATTAATATACAAAATTACAAAATTCCCCTTGCACAAGCATAGTATCAGACTGGGGAAGAAAAATAACATATACACTATGACAGGTTATATCATTATAATGGGAACCATGTTTTCCATCTACCCACTTCAATTTATTGTCATCTTGCATGATCACATTGTATAGATTGGTCATCCAAGCCTCCCATGGAATCAGAATAGGTGCAGTACTAGTAACCTGAGTATAGAGTTGTGTCTCACTATCTGGAGAGGTGCTGAGTGTCACTATCTACAGTTCAGGCCTGGGTCAGTTGTTGTACCATTAGCCTGTGCAAGATTATCTAGTTCTTTGGCTCCACCTTCCTGCACTTTCTTACTCTCCTTGATCTATTCTAGCATCTGTTTGAGGGTAATGTCATTGTCAAATTCTACTTTCTCTTTAGTGGGTATGTTGCAGGGCACATGCTCTCTATCCAAAACAATTCAATCTTCTTTGAGAACCCTCATCAATTTGTTCTCTTTAACTTGTATAATCAAAGTGATATGTGAGACAATATTCCAAGTAATGAGCCTCTGCAGAGACTCGGTAAGAATTCTACCTCTAATATTGAATATATCATCATTCCTAATATTCCAAATGTGCCAAAGGATATGGAGAGAAAGAATAGACCAGAAAGTGTTACAACATTTATCCATTCCCAGTATAAACCCAAAAATAACCTCCAACACAAAGAAATTACCATTTAGTTATAGACCAAAGAGACTCCAAACAACCTTGGCAAAGTTACATTCAAAGAAAATGTCTAAAATGGTCTGAGGTTCATAGCAAAAGGAGTAGGAATTTGGTTCCCCATATAGTTTCTTAACTGGTAACCTATGCAGAAGAAAGCACCACATGAAACACAACATTTTAGGCTTAGCGGGGGTGTGCCACAGTTTCACAAGATGTTTACTCCACTTAGTATAGTCTAGACTAAGGTTTCATTTAGTATTAAGATGCTAAAAAATATCATTAGTCCCAACAAGAATCTTATAAACTGATTTAGCTTTAGTATTCCGAAGGGGGGTACCATTTGACCATTTAAGCAAGTCTAACCTACCCATATTAACATAACAGGGTTTGGGAAGTTTGAGAGGTAGGCACGCCTCTTTTAGGATGGATTAGGTTCTCTAGTGTGGTGGGGAAGATCAAACTCAGCTACAAGATCATGTTGTGTGTGTGATTTTATGCACCTACTGCTTGTGACACAACACTTCAATAAGTCATTATATTAGTGAAATAACATAAAAAGAAAGGGTTTGACATTAATCACTAAAACTGACCTATTACTTCCTATCTAAGAAGAATTTGAAGAATGCAATAATATGCCCTCAGATTATGCATAAATCAGTGACAAAAACAACCTAGAATGGAAGATTCAAATGAAATTAATCTAATATGAGAAAAAAAAAAGTCCATTTTAAACTCCAAGATGAAAGATTATAAAAATACAACTATTAGAGCTAAAAAGAAATATAAATCCCTAGAAATATGTGCAACATAAGTTTACTCATTCAACTCTCCAAATATGGGCAGCATAAGGATGCTTTCAACTATTAAAATTAAGGGGCCATTTGAGCTAAAAAATCATCCAATTTATAGAAGAAATAGAGGAATGGGGAAGGGTCTAGAAGGGAAGACCATTAATGAGGGTGTAAGACTCATTAATGAGGAGTTTGGAAGAGAGTGTGTAAGAGGCATTAATGCTTCATTTATGAAATCATTAATGAGGCATGGGTGAGGGTTTAAGGTCAAGCTTGAGAAAGTTGACTTTTGGGGGAGAGTTAAATTTCTAATCACAAAATTAGGAATGTGACAAGATTAGGGGTAGCTTAGGATTAAGATTAAGGCTTAAGATAGGTGATCTATGGAGATGGAGATGGGAGGAGAGAGAATGAGTGGAGGGGGATTAGCTAATTAGGGTTAATTAGCTAATTAAGAAGAATTAGCATGTGAGAAGGGGTTGGGGTGAGTTTGAACTCTTGGTTAGGTAGTTGAGATTGGTTAGGTTAGAGGGAATATTAATGAAATGAAATATGTAAATAATATATTCACTCAATAATAGGGATTTTAATTAATTATTTAAGCTATTGATTGCTTTTTAATAATTAATTAGAACTATAGCCAAATTGAATTAATTAGGCTAGGGGATTGGTTTTTGCAAGTGATGAGGTGTAATTAGGATTTTATTTAATTCCTTTTAATTAATTAATTTAGCCATGTTTTGATAGAATTGAATTGATTTGATTTGATTGGCTAAGGCAATTAATATAATTTAGTGATTAAATCACTTAGGAGATTAAATTTGATTTGAATGAATTACGCCATTAATTTGAAGAATTGTTTGACATAATTAGGGGTATGATCATACTTACGGAAAATAGGGTCTATGGTCAGAGCAGACCAAATTATGGTGGTTACATTTGCCCCTCTTTGAATAGATGTGCGAGCAGCACATTGATTCAAAGAAAGTTTTTGATGTTGACTTTAGAAAGTTTGAGAATTTTTCTCATGACCAAATGAAATGCCTAATGAGACCAGTCTTGCACTTGATTTAACTAAAATGATAGTATTTACTTTGAAATTGATTGAACAAAGTTCAATAAGCAAATATCTTAAAGATACCAATTTTGAACTTGGTTGTCGTCCAAAAATTTATAATACCGACTTCAAACTTGATCGAACAAAGGTTAGTACAAAGCTTCTAGGAGCTTTTAATAAGAATCTAAGAAAAAGTAATCATAGGATATCCAATTTGTGAGAATCAAAACCTTCAATCCAACAGTCCTGACTTAGTCAAGGAACTGTCATGCCTTTAATTTTTTATAACGAAGTCATTTTAATGTTGTTTCGAACAAGAATTTGATTGATGATAGTGTGATCATGCCCCCTCGGGAATGAAATTGAAGGAAAGAATAAAATCCCTCTGTTGAAATGATGTATCACGTGCATGGGTCAGTTTGGTCAAGAAAGAATGGATTAGAAGAAGTGAATAAATGAAGGTGTGTTTAGAGAAAAACACAATGGTACCAAGTTAATCATGTGAAAATATGAGTTTTGAGTCTAATTAAAATGATGTCTGACCAAGATTTTTAATGAATAAGGTGCAATTTGATGATATAGAACCTAGAAAATTGATTGCATAAAGCTTGTGAATTATTTTCAGAACATATAGAGCAATCCTGCATTTTTAGGAGTTGTCGTAAAAATTTTACTGCACTGTGTAGAACAATGTTGGCATGTTCAATTTCATTCCCGATTGATCAGAAAGAGAACAAAATGTATTTCAATTATCTGGGAGGAGTTTCAGAGTTCCTAAATAGCTCAAAAAGTCAAATATATAGGCCCAAATGTACTTTTTACTCATTGATTTTCACTTTCAGCTTTAGCAATAAAGAGATCTCTGCAGAGAAGATGGTGGTCCTCATAAAGAAGCATCATTTTGAGCTTAGCCAACAACATCAGTGACCAAGGGACTACCCAGATCCAGTAAGTACTCAAAAACCTACTCTGTCAAATTTTCAATTTAAAGTTTGATGCATTTTAGCAATAATTATAGCCATTTCAATTTTGCGTCGTACCCCATGTTCAGGGTCGCACCCAGTTAATCCTATGTTGCACCCTGTTTATTCCAAAAATCCCACGTCGCATCCTATTTATGATGACGTGTAACTGATTGAATGTTTGATAATGTTAAGTTGAAGATAATACAAGGCATTAAATTAGTTAATGGTTTGTATTGTCATTGATTTCAACTTGATATCATTTGTACGGTCATGTACATAATGCCAAAGACTTCAGAGAATCAATGGAACAAAGGTTATGCTTTCAGCAATGCATAAAATTCAAGTATTCACTAAGTGACAGATAACATTGACAGAGTGCACACCATCGGTAAAGGAAAAGAAGAAAAGTCACAGTGATACCCGACGAGTAGAAGATAGTGTTGCTCAACGAAGCAAAACCATAGGATGCTCGACGAGCTAAAAATAGAGTTGCCCGACGAGTAAAAATCCAATGATGCCCGACAGATAGAGATCCCAAAGCTAACTGGAGTCACGCCGACAAAACTGTCAGTTGTCACCGACAACTAACTGAAGAGTTGACTGACAAAATAGAGAGTTCAGAAAATGACAAAATATCTAGTTGGCAAGAGCTAAAGATAGACTTAACTGGTTCTTTGTTTTATTTGACCAGAGTTAAGTAATTGATTTAAAAAATATTTGTATAGTTGGCAAGAAGATAACTACAAGATAAATCAGGAGTTATATTTTAAATCAAATTGGCTAGATTTTTTTCACGCCAAGAATCAAGAATCAAGAAACAGTGAATATCATGTCTATATAAGAGACAAGCTTAATTCATTCTAAAGAGAACATTCATGAAAAGGGATTAAGGGGAGTGAATGGAAAGAAGATGTTGAAGAGAAACTAATGAATAATTACTTCATACAGTCCTGATCAATCAAGCTAAATGAGTGCTAAAGAATTTTGTAGACACCGACGAATAGTGAAGCATAGCATCACAGAGCAGAAAGTGTGGAGCACAAAGTATTGAATTGATACATTGATCAGAGAGGTAATGTACTTAAATAGATCTGAAAATATGCAATTCAAAGTTGCATTAGAAATAGGTCATAGTGTTTCAGTTTAACCATTGAAACATCAAGTCTCTTAACAGAGAAGGACTTAATAGTCTTCTATATATTGAGGTACATCCCAAGGAGTGCCAAAAAGGTTGATTCATAAAAGTAGCATTGGATTTGCCCGATACCTATTGACAGTCTAAGAAGGAGGCTGATTCAAGGATGGTTGCAATAGATGCCCGATACTAAGTGACAACCTCTATATATAAAATCCTCTAACAAGGTCTCACTTAACAGTGTGTTTGTAACCTTTAACAAGGTTGGCTCCTAACAGGGATCACTTCATAAGAGTGAAAATTTGGGGTACCAGTCCCAGTGGTTTTTCTCTTAACATAGTTTCCACGTTAAAAATTCATGTGTTATGTGTGTATGATTCATTTCTTTATTATTTTGTATCTGACATAGTTAACATTGGGTTGATCGGTATACTCTGCTTATTTACTGAGTTTCGGTAAATAGTTATACTTCTTATCGATAATCAAGGAGAATAAGGACAAATAGGAAAACTGACAGACAGTTAATCATTATAAGTATTTCATGGTATGCATCTTGTAGGGACTTAATAATCTGAGGTTTATTTGATTGGTGGTTAATGTTTGAAGGATAAATTTTTGAGACCACTGATTCACCCCCCCACCCTCTCAGTTATTACTAACAATTGGTATCAGTGCTCTTGTGCTTAGAAAGGAAGGTTTCAAGACCTAAGTCAAGATCACAAGATGAACATACGAGATGTGCCCAAGTTGAACAAAGACAACTTTGCTTCATGGAAAAGCAGGATAAGACTCCACTTATCATGTATTGGTAATGATGTTACTCAATTCATAGATACTAAATATGTGTTACCTATAGGAGTATTGACAGTAGATCAATTGAGAGGGAAGCATGAACACAACTACATGGTTATAGAGCTTTCTTCCTCACTCTTTGATGTTGAATTTGAAGATGTCAAGGATTGCAAAACTGTAATGAAAATGTGGGACAAATTGAAGCTTGTACATGGAGGTGATACAAATGTTCTGAGAGACAAGGAAAAAAGCCTTAGAGGAAAATTTGACGATCTCAGAATGTAGGAGGAGATAACATCATACAGTACAACACAAGAGTAAAAGAAGTAGTCAATTCTATACGAGGAGTTGGAGGTACATTTGAAGAGGAGACTGTGGTAAGTAAAATCTTAAGAACCTTACTGCCTGTATATGCTATTAGAGTTTTTGCCATTCAATAAATGAGAGAAGTAGCTAACAATACAGTTACTCTTGATAGTTTAATTGGTAGACTGATTTCATTTGAGATGAATAACTTTGACAATAGTGTCTCACCAAACTTAGAGTCTGAATTTAAGTCTTCTATGAGAATAAGCAAATCAAGTCATAGACACACATCTAGAAGAGATAGTTGTATGCACCCTAAAATGGTCGCCTAGACTTTGGGCCCCATTTATCATTTTATCAATTTATCAATTTCCTGAATCAATACTTTGAAATATTTTCAATTCAAATCAATTTTCTTGATCAAATTGTAATTAATTCAATTATTCAATTATTTCAATATTTCCTAAGGTTTGATCATTTTTATTTAATTAAAAGATTCAATCTCCTTTTTAATTGGATAAAATTTATCTTATTTAATTAAAGTAAATTTCTCCCTTTTAATTAAATAAAATTCCTCTTATTTAATTAAATTCAATTGCTCCCATTTAATTAAATAAAATTCTTCTAATTTATTTAATTGAAAGAAAACCCCTCTTTTAACTAAATAAATAAAAATCCCCACTTAAAGCACTTTATTTGTTGAAAAATGAAATAAATTAAATGAAAATTAAATAAAAATCTCTTTTTCATCACATCTTCCTAAGTGGTGGGATTTTTGCCTCTTAAATCATAGCCTTTGATTTTTGCCTCTTAATCTCAACCGTTCACTTTCTTATAAAAGGAAATCTCTCCTTCTCATTTGATAATCAATAATAAATCATCAATCATCTATCAATACATCATCTTTTTCATAGTATTGTTATGTTGCAGGTTTGGAGAGCAATTTTGGAGGAGCATTTGAGCATTTTGGCTTGGATATTGCAACTTCTCTCTTCTTGTCTCATTCTTATTGCATCCATGGCTATTCATGTAGATTAGATTCATGTTTATTTTCATAGATTAATCTTGCATTTGTATTTCCTTTTATAGAATAATCATGCATTGTTATCATATAGATTAATTTCCTTTTATGCATTGTTATCATATAGAGTAGATCTCATTTTCATGCATTGAATCTCTCATTTCATGATGTACTTGCATAGGCACTAACTAGGTCAAATCTAAGGGCCTCCATTTCAAACATTTGCACTCCATGACTAGAGAGCTATGGATCGATATTTGAGGCCCCATTCTTGAGCAACCTTGGATGGAATGATTCATAGAAGTGTGTCAACATTTTAGCACACATTTTTGGCACCCACCGTGGGGCATGATGCTCCTGATTTTCCTTTATTTTATCATATTTTTAGATTTTCTAATCTTTACATGTTTATTTTATTGAAGTTTTTCAAGCCTTACCCTTGTGTAGATTTGTTTGGAGATGAAAATCCTAGATTTTCAAAGATTTGATCATATCTCCCAAACGGCTTAGAGTTTTGGTCTAAATTTTTTTTGTATGTTGGTGACATATTAAAGAAGCTCCAGTAAACAATTTAGAATTTTCTGAGGTATTTTGAATTTTTTATAATTTTTTCTTTATTTTTCATAAAACCTTAATTTTCAGCGCAAATCAATGAATTTTTTAAAAAAAATTACATTTTCAGAAATCTCTTTAAATTCTACAGGGGGTTCATTCTTTGATTTTTAAATTTGGATGCAATATTATAGCTCATTTGGTCAATTTATGAAAACTAGTCTATTTTGGTAAAATAGCTCCCTAGGGCACAAATGAAAAGATATTTTTAAAATTCTAAATTTTTTGGAAATCTCTCTATTTTTTAATAGGGGTCTCTTTTCTATATTTAGGGTTTGGGATCCGAATTCATAGCAAACAAATCAGATCATGTTGACTAGGTCAAAAATCAAAATTAAAAAAAGGGTATTTAATGATTAGATTGCACTTATTTTTCACATGGTTCAATGCATGATGTGAGTTGTCATTTGGATTATTTTCTGATTATTATTGCTCCTAACAATTGATTTTTAGATCTAACCCTAGGGTTTGCATAAGTTGAATATACATTGCATATCTTGTTTGCTTGTCTTGCTTGTTGGAGAGTTCATGAGGATTGCTTGGACTTGCTTGGATAAACAAAAAAATGATTCGCGTTGCATTGGATTTGAGGTATTTTTTTAATCTCTATAACATTTGGATTTTGGGAATTAAAATGAACATCTCATGTGTTTAGCTTAGTGTTTCTTGCTTTCATAGATCACATTTCCAATTGGTGCTCTAAAAATGGACCTAGATTTGTTTTTTTGCATAAATGTTCCACATAGTAATTAGGCCCTATGAACACTATTTGTGGTGATCTTGAGAGAGTGAGCTTCATTCACTTATTTTACATGTGAAGCTCTTCTTGACGATAGATCCCCTTGTAGGTAGGGAAGGATTTTGTTTTCATCTCATTGGTCAACTTGGTTTGGACTTCAACTTTTGGCAATACTTTCTC